>BQNB010001509.1:3462-58795 GCA_026074375.1 Tanacetum coccineum
CATTTGGTTCTTGATTTTCGGCCAGAGCCGGTTGAAGCGGTACTCGTAGAGTACTTCCGTTGAGGAACCCCCATCTACATACATGCGGTGGATCATGTACCCACCAATTTCCGATTCTATAACAAACGGACCTTCTGGCCCCCTACTGGTAGCCAGTGGTGAGAACGTAATTTCGCTAACATGGGTAAAGCTTTGAGTCACTTTTCGCCTTGTCATTCTATGCCACAGTTGTACCATATAGATTGCTATGGACTTGTCTTTGGTCGGGACGTCCTTCTTCCCAACCTTCGGTTGATCTCTACCTTGCTTGATTTCTTTAATTAAATACGAGAGCTTGCCTGCTCGCCCCAACTCTTCGATCCGCTTTTTTAACTGTATACATTCGTTCGTGCTGTGTCCTTTATCATTGTGGAAGTCGCAAAACTTGTTGCTGCTTCTCTTCTCTACCGGGGTTACCATGGGTAGTGATGGTTTGAACTTTCCTGCTTCGGCCGCGAGGATTTCTTTGGGTGTTCTGGTAAGGGGGTAAACCTGTTAGACCCCCATCCTTCCCTTGGCTGACCTCCAAAGTCAGATTTCCGCTCTGAAACATGCTGCTTGGGCTGGTCCTATGGTGTCCACGACGTGTGACCTTTCTTTTTGGAAGCGGCGGTAGTTTCTCCTCGTATGCAGGCAGTGGTGGCTGTCATCATTTCTTCCAGGTCTTTGGAACATGTTCGTTAAGGCGCTTTGTCAATTCAGGGTTGTTAATCCCATGCATGAATCCTGAGATTCGCATACACTCAGGGGCCCCCTTCATGCGTCTAGTTTCAACCTTGAATCGCTCCATGAAATCCTCGATGGTCTCTCCATCCCTCTGCTTGATATTGTGGATTTCCACTGGATCTTTTACGTACTTCTTTTGCTGCATGAAATATGCTAAGAAGGCCGCTTTGAGGTCCTTGTATCCGTCTATGCTTTCCGGAGGGAGCTCATCGAACCACACTCTCGCGGTCCCTATTAGGGTAGAATTGAACATATGGCACCACGTAGGCATTGCCCAGCGTTCCACCTGTGCTGCGGCTTGAAATTTTTTTACGTGATCCTCTGGGTCTCCTGTTCCGTCATAGGTTTTCACGTTATTAGGCATTCGTGTTTTCCGCGAACTTTTGAAATTGCGGATTCGAGGTGTGAATGGATCCACCTCTTCGCATGACCAGGGCACTGCTAAGTCGTCTTCATCCGTAGGCTTGTGCCTTTTTGACTTTGACTTCCAGTGTCCTCCATCGCTGGTGCCGCTCTCCGATACGCGAGATAATGGGGATTCACTTTCCCTTCCTTTTTTCATGATACGAGAGCGATCCTTGTCGCGAGAGTGATACCCATGACTGGCCCCTGTCCTGTAGGAGGAGCAGGTATTATCATATGATTCTTTGATGCTACGGGAGCGGTCTCTACTTCGGGGACGATCCCTGCTAAGAGAAGAGTCCCGTTTGTGAGGGTGACCTCTATTGTGAGAATGGTCTTTAGAGCTTGCCCTGTCCGGCCCGGACTTAGTTGTGCTTGGCGAGTAAGTGTCGCTAAGTCGATCAAATACGCTCTGCCTTTGACGACCTAGCCGGCCAAACACGTTCCCATCGTTGTCTTTCAAGCGATCCCTCACCTTGGGCCTTTCCGACGGGTTACGGTATCTTGCGGACAAGGTTCCCGCACTTGAGTTTTGAGATCCTTCTTTCATTCTTCGACTTCTCTTGGTATTATCCCCAAAGTCCAGCCTAGTATGGACTTCTTTTCGCTTGTCACGGCGAATCTTATCCATAATGATCAGCAAGATATCCTCGTAATGTTTCTCGCAGAAGTCTAGGATGTTCACCCTGGGTGCAGCATCCGTTTCCTTTGGCGTCTTTTTTTTTGTTGCAGTTTTCGTGACAGTCGTCACAATGGGGGTTGTGTTAGCCATTGCGCTTATTTTTCTGAGATTAATTGCTAGTGTATGGTCCCACGGATGCCTGTCACTCACTATCATGATCACCCGAAGAATCAACCTTTGTCAAAGGTTTATCCTCATAATCCACAAGAGTAACCTTCCCATCAATAATTAGCCTTTAAATTTTATCAATTTTTCAACAATTTTGGTAGAACTAGTACTACTAGATTTCACATTTCAGAATGAGGATTCATTAGAATTGGCCTAAGTAAAAGCAACTTAGAGTAAATCGATGTAATAAGGTTTTATTTTTACAAGATAAACATGGTATTTTATGACTATTGCGTTCCTTTTATAGGCTGAATAATCCTTAGGGTTTTCATAACTTTCGGCCCAAGACACGAACCGATATCGTAGGGATTCGGAATTATCCTAACTGATTTAAATAAGTAAAACATATCTCTTATTTAATTAGGTTATCATTTCTTAAAGATAACTTGTGAGGATATCGCGACCACGGACAGCGTGCCGGTAGCCGCGACCCGTAAGTCCAGGAGGCCTTGACCGCGATGCGTGGGCCGGAGGCCCATTATTAGTTACCAAGCCTATAATAGTATAAGTGGGCCGGGTTGGTCCAATCAATTACATTTAAATAAACTTCGTTTGAGTACAAATTGGTGCAAAGGTCTTCTATTCTATAAGTTATTTATGTAAAGGAAAAAAGATTCTCATATGCATGAGTCAACAGGGGCGGACCCAGAATTTTCAATGGGGTGTTGCACAAAAAAAATGTTAGGCCAATTAAAGTTACACCGTAAGAAACTAAGGTAGCACAAAATTTTCCGGGGGTTGCACATACCAAAAAAAGGGCAATTTTAAAATTTTTTGCACTGCGTGACTTAAAATCGGGTGTAGCCCGTGCCACACCCGACACCTATGTGGGTCCTCCCATGTGAGTTAAACAAATATATCTACTGGTTATGGGGATTTGTAGGGAGTGGTAGCGAATAGGGATTCGACGAGGAAAAATTGATGGCAAGCTTTTCGTCGGTCACCACTTGCACTGATCGAATCATCGTATCGAAGAAAGACGCGCTACATAAATAAATTACGTACTCCGTAAATGTTTAGTCAATACGTTCTCGATTGTATTAAAATCTAAATGGACGTACAGATCGAACTTTTGTTTTGTTTGTAGAAAGTCCTTGTGTGAAAGTCGTCCTTAATGTTATGTGTTTTACTTGCACAATCATTGTTCACAACCGTAGTACTTTGCAAGTTTCCATAAGTATATTACTAGTATTGAATTGTTGTAGCAGTTCACAAGACGTGTTCATTTTTTAAGTGTTATAAAAGTGACTTAAACTTTAATGTTTGTTTCGTAAATTTGAAATTTGATAGATATTAGTTTTTTTTATGTTTTTTAATTTGAGTTCCTTTAGAATAAGGAAACCATTCTATGACGGTTAGTTTAGCTTATAAATAAGGATTGATAGGTTTAATTAGAATTTGGTATATTTGAATTAGAATTTGTGTTTGGTATATTTGAATTTGGTTTTGTATTTTGTTTGGTAATTTGAATAAAGTTTCCGCTTCATTTATTCAATTTATTTATTTGTTTAGTCATTGACTTACTAACGGTGATATCAGAGCTAGATTGGTTTAGCCATAAAGAAAAAGAAATAAAAAAGTTTTGTTTAAAGAGAAGGATCGTCTTTGTGATTCAACGAGAAGGAATGATACCCGCGCGTTATGACGGGGTTATTTTTGTTTGCCTGTCGAAGATAATTAAGACTTGAATCATCGAGCGTTGGTTAATAAGGATATACTCAATTCGTGCTGAAATCCCTAACAGTAGACGGTAACTTAACAACAAAATTGTAAATGGAACTTTTTTTTCATTAGATTTTTTTAAATAAATTTTAATATATTTTTTAAAAGTTATTAGATAGGTTAATGAAGAAAAAATATTAATAAATATGATCCATCAGGATTTCACTTAAAATTGTATAATAAGAAATTCGTATATTAGTTTTCAAAGCTTTTTGTTTTGACGTGCATTAAAATCGTATTGTATAAAAAATGATACCGCAAAGTTTGAAATAATAAATTAAAATCGTATTGTATAATAAATTTTTTATTCTTTTTACGTCGATAATCGTGCGTTAAAGAATAATTTATTCCAACGGCAACACGTGCTACATTTTTCTGCCCTTAGATAATAGCAGCCCAAAAGAAAAGGCCCAATAATTTGTGGATCTAATAGCAGCCAAAAAAAGCCCCAATGACCTCCTAATTTGTCGTGTTGTGTGATGAGTTAATTTGTAAGTAGGATTAGTTAGCATAAAAACCGAAAAATCCGAAAAAATCGAAAACCGAAACCGAACCAAACCGAAAATAATCGAACCTAACTAATAACCGAGCCGAATTCCCCAAAACCGAAACCGAACCGAACTACTAATTCGGTTCTCGGGTTGAATATAGGTTTGGCACTCCGATCCGAAAACCGAATACATATAAATATATATATATATTTTATATATTATTCATATATATATAAATACCATTAAAATGATATCATAATATAAAAAAAACATTTTTATGTTAATAATTATTTTTTGTTTACTAAAAATCTATGTAATTTTTTTTTTAAATAGTGAAATTCGGGTTATTCGAGTCAACCCGATAACTGAACCGAATTCGAATTCGGTTTTCAGTTCGGTTTGGTTGAATTCTGGTTTGGTTTGGTTTGATTTTCGAGTTGACCAAAAAAATTAAACCAAACTAACCGAACTGAACTAACCGAATAACCCGATAACCGAACCGATCAACACCCCTAGTTTTTGGAAGGATTTTGTTTGGGTTTCGTCTTTTGGATGTGATTTTGTCTTTCATTGGAATTGGGCTTTGAATTAAACATTGGGCTTTTGAATCCGTATATGATTTTGGTTCATTAACTAGAATTTTTTTGTTTCTTTTAAAAGTCATTATTTGGATTTTGTTTCTTTATTGTTTTGTATTTTAATTTGAACCGTAATCCTTATTATATAAGTGGGTCATTAGAATTATTATATATATCATATTTGGGGAGTTGGAATTATTAGAGCTCGTTTGTAAAGTTATATATTAACTTGAAGTTGTTTGATACTTGGATAATAAATTTGAAGTTGGATTGTAATACTTATCAAATAAGTGGTCATTGGTATTTGATATTTGAAGATCGGTTTAGTGTTTGAAGACTTATAACTAAGTCGTTTGGAATTTGTTTGATCATTGGAACTTTGTTTGTGTGAAAATTTGGATCTTCATTCGTCGGACTTTTGAAGTTGGTTGCCCGAATTTGATTGTCTTCGTTGAAGATCGTTTGAGGCGATTTGTTTATTTGGTTGACCGTGTTTGAATTTGTCGGTCAATGTTTGATTGTTGGTTTTGAAGTCATCGACATTTGCTTTGGATCGGTTTTGTTTCGGATTGTTTTTGGGGAACGATTGTTCGTTTTAAATTAGGCTAGTATCTCTAACGTTTGAAAATTGGAATTTGAATTTGTTTTGGAACATGTGGAGGAGTTCAAGTCACGGTGAAGATCGGTAGAAAAGTGACTTAAACTCTAAGATTTGTTTCGTAAATTTAGAATTTGATAGATATTAGTGTTTTGGTATGTTTCCTAATTTGAATTCCTTTCGAATAAGGAAACTAATGTTTCCTAATATGAATTCCTTTAGAATAAGGAAACTATTCTATGACGGTTAGTTTAACCTATAAATAGGGATTGACAGGTTTAGTTTTCTTTGTACCGTTTGAATTAGAATTTGTGTTTGGTATATTTGAATATAGTTTTGTATATGATTTGGTAATTTGAATAAAGCTTCCACTTCATTTGTTCGAATTTTTTATTCGTTCGTATCTTTGAATTACCAACATCAAGCTTTGGGCATGTTAACGGGGAATTCTAGACAAGGCCTAGGAGGGAAACTCCAATATAAAAATGGCCCTTCTTATTTAAAAAATATAAAAATATATTTTATATTTGACGTCGTCTCGTTATGGCGTGTGACGTTGGCCTTTAGGGAATGTGACGTCGTCACAGAGGCCGTTCAAATACGTTGAACCGTCAAAACGCCATTTAATTTTACACTTTTTAGGCTGACCATGTCACGACTCACGATGCTGGTCACGAACCCGAACTTTGTCTATTTTCTTCAGTTCTTTGTTAAATCGGACCTAAGTCAGGTGTATCTTGTTTGCATCTCAAGTACCTAAAAATCCAAAAGGAGCAATTTAGAGCGGCAAATGATTAAATATGCATAATTAAAGAGGTTAAATCCACAAAAATGTGTGAATTGACGTGAACGCCCTGATCTCATGTGTCTTTTGGCACCAACCATTATCCACCCTACATGGAATAACTCCGACAACTCTCCTGGCCAGTGGGGCAACAAATGAAGTAGACAGGAGTCGAGACTCGAACCCTTAACCTTTTATCCACAAAATCTCTCCAGTGAGCCAATTGGTTTTTTCAAAAGTGCATACCAACTGAGCTAAACCTCTTTATCACTTTCCAAACCTGTAGTATAAGTTCGACCAACAAATACAACATAGTAATTGAATGAGTGAGTTTTACTTACTTACATAGATCTATGTCTAAGTTTATATGTGGGCTTACAAGCTTATTTGATTTTGGCATGTATTTTCTAAGTCTAAAATCTCTAACTTATCTTGAAAACTATGAGATTATATATAAATATACTGTGATATAACTAGACGTGTATCCATGCATAACGATGAAAATTTATAGTGGTATATAAAAGTTTTTTTTGTTAGATTTTAATAAAAGTGGTGATCCAGCCGAGTTTATCAACCCGTGTCAACACGGGTGAACGAAAAAACGGCGGTTCAATCCGGTTCTCTTTATATTTTGAGTAAGTGAGATATTTTAGTAAGGTTTTTGTGAGACTCACCTGAACAGTTATTGCTAAAAGAACGTGTTTAGTTATTGTGTTGTTATTAAGTATTTACTAATGTAACACACTAATAACGATCATTTGTGACGTCTGCACCTTGCATTTTTACGACGCCCGCGCTTTGCCCAACGAGAAGCTGAATGGCACCGCCACCGGTGCACTATGACTATGCCATTGTTGGGGTGAGCATAACGGACCGCGGACATGCCCGAACCGAAAAACCGGGTGTTACATAATAAGTTAAGAGATTAGAGAACTCTCAAATGAAAACCCTCAATTTGCTCCCTATATACACGAATTCAACCAGGATCTAGCAACGGAACACATCTAACATACTGCTATATGACGAACAAAACCAAAAGACACTGTTTCTAAGACACTCTTCTAACATGACATCGATCAACATTATCCCCTTAGTGTGTTCGAACAAATACACCTCCATTAGCCGTACTCACAAACCACCTTAAGGGTGTTTTTAGGTTATCTTTTTCGTTATTACAACCCTTTAATTATACCCCAAGTAAACTATTTAAAAGAAGTCGTGTAATATGGTAATTCTAAAATCCTCAAATAAATAACAGCCATTTTACTATTCATTTTTAACCAACCAAGGTATTGTCATTATACATAGTTTATATTTTCTATGGTTTTTTTCTTTTTGTTCCAATAATAAACATTCAGTTTCTCAAATGTCGCTAGCCTTGTTGTGTTAATTTGAGCACTAAGTGACCATTCGCATCGACAATTTTTGTGAATGGCAGATAGGTTTAACAAAGATCAGATATCGACTACTATGTGCTTCCAGCATCATAAAAATTAAAAAAAAAATAAACAAAAAAGAAATAACAAAATAAAAACAATAAGTAACTGTTACATAAAAAACAAAAAATCTCAAAAAAATAAAATAAAGAAAACAAAAAACAACAAACCAGAAAAAAAAGACCTAACTACAAAAAACAAATAGACCTACAAAACATTTAAAAAAAAGAATCCTACATTCTCCATGGTGTGTTATAACTTAACCGCACCCATAAAAAAACCACTTAGTACACTTACAACGAAAAAACTTATAGCTCGCACAAGGTGGAGAACGAGTGATAACACCACAGCCATAACATGATAAATTTTAGAATCTAATAAATGGCAATAGCCAATCCAGTGGCACATCGGGCCCTAGAGGTCTTCAGCGGGTGCCGATCTCTGCTTCATTGCGACTATCTCGTCTGGGCTACACCCAGCGGACGACTTGCAAGTATGTTTTATATATAATATAACTATTTATTACTTTTATCTAGTAATGAGTGTATTTATTTAATTTTTGGAGTAACTGAGTTATTTTAGTAAGGATTTTGTGAGAATCACCTGTACCAATTACATCTATTCGCTAAAAAAAAAGCAAAAATGTGTTTATTATTGTGTTGTTATTACATTATTCGTACTAATCACGTAACTCACTACATAAACGGATCATTTGTGTCAGCTGCACCTTGTAGGGGGGGTGGGGGGGTTGGAGGAGGGGGGTCGTTACGACGCCCGCGATGCTTTGGCCCAAGGGCGAGAAGCTGAATGGCACCGCCACCGGTGCACTATGACTATGCCATTGTTGGGGTGAGCATAACGGACCGCGGACATGCCCGAACCGAAAAACCGGCCAGAATCGGACCGACTGGACCAGACCGAACCTATTTCGGTCTTCCGGGTGTGTCCTGTACAGTTCACCAAAGTACTTTTACATCATTGCGTTTCGTTTCGGTCCCCGATCCGTGATTTTAGGCTAAATCAGTCTCGATTCGATCCGGTTTTTTGTTCCGGTCGGGGTTTTAACCCGATGCTCATCGTTAGTACTAAAATTTGCCTCACTCAAATCATAAAAAAAGGTGGGGGAAAGTGATAGCGCTGAATTCCCAAATTTAAATTCTGAAAAATAAACCCTAACCCTAACGGTCAATTCCCCCAAATTCATTACTCCAAATCGATGAAGAATTATCTCAACGTAACCTCTTCTTATCCTTATTATAATTATACTTTTATTTGTTGTTTTCTAATTCAGTTATGTAAACCTATAATTGGTTTCTATTATTTAGGGACTGTTTGTTTTAGCTTATATGTGAGCTTACAGCTTATATTTCATATGCCCTGCTTATTTTAAGACTTTTGGCCATATATAAGTTTATAAAACTTATATAAGGGGGTGTTTCATTTCGCCTTATATGGCTTATGGCTTTTTTGGTTTTCGGCTTATCTTTCATAAGCTTACTTTTTGTCGCTTATTTTATAACTTTTCTGCTTATATAAGTTCATTATGATATAAGCCGGATGGATTCAAAATAAGTGAGCTTTTGAAACATAAGCCCAAAACCAAATAAGCCATAAGCCGGCTATATAAGCCGAAACAAACACCCCCTAAGCCCACAAGTCTCAAAATAAGCCAGAAAATCGAGGCTTATGAAATATAAGCCGCAACACAAATAAGCTCATAAGCCACATGTAAGCTTAAACAAACACCCCCTCAGTCGGTTTATCGTAGATGCTTTTAGCCGATTAGTTACTTTTCATTTATGTTTGTAAATCGGTGCTTATAAACGTAACCTCTTATCCTTTACGCGTATACCGTACTGCTTAATTGTGGTTCTGTAATTCAATTATGTAAACCTAGAATTTTGTTTAACAGCTTGTTATGATTGCGTATATTACGATAGAATTGGTTTAGATTTGTGCGATTATTTGTAGATGCTTTTGGTTCATTAGTTAGTCGTAGTTTAATTTTTATTAGAAATTGTTTGTGTGATAACTTTGCGTTTATGTTTGTATATCCATACTGTGGTTACAAAGTCCCTAAAATCTTATAATGTACATAGTTTAATAGCTTGTTAGTCATTGCCTATATCATCATACAAAATGGTTTAGATTGTCGTTATAGGCGCATGTTTATAATAGACTATTTGTGTCATACTGTTACTTTGCCTTGCTGTGGTTTTATTGTGGAGACTAATTGTGGGTGGTTTGTCACAGTCTGGTAAAGCTGATGATGGCTCGTTAGAGATGGATAGGAATATTGGTAGCCGTAGGATGTCACCAGGCAGACGACAAGTACTTTCACCGATGAATATGCATATAGGATCTTCTGAAACCGAGGAGGGGCTTAAGACGTATACGAAACAAGAGGTGGAGATGTTGTTGAAGGATAGGTTTAAAGGAAATAAGTTTGATTGGAAGGTTTGTTTGACTGTTGTTATATGTTATCGTATGGTTTTTTTAATCTTGTTGCTATCTAACAAAGCTATGGGATCATGTTTTGTGACTGCAGGGGAAACAAGAGTGGACGATTGATTATATCAAAAGATTGAAGGTGTGTTTGAAATGGTTACAAGACTTTGTTGACGAAAGTGGTTTGCGTAAGATGCTGGATTCCGTTTTTTGACTGATGACTATAGCAATGTCCGCTTGAAATTGCTTCATTTTGACAGTTTTTTATACTCGTGTTCACAGAGACTGCATTGAAAAGTCAGGAAGAAGAGTTCAAGGTAACGGTTTCGAAGCTGGAGACGAATATATTATCTTTGAACGAAAGTTTGGCAAAAGAAGAGTCCGAGAAATTAGTAAGACCATGACCCAGTCAGCTGTGTGGCATCTCTTTATCTTTTATGTTTCTTTTGTTAACTCTGATCCCGTGTTTATATAATTAGGCTGCGCTTGATTGTCTAAAGAAAGAAAAAGAAGCAAACATGGCTTTAGAAAAAGATCGAGAATCTTTAAGGAAAGAGCTTAGAGAAGCTAATCGTGCCAACGAACAATTGGAGAGTGACAAAGCTGCGATATTGCAAGAACTCAGCACCTTAAGGGCTCATAATACCTTTCATGCTCAGGCAGCTCAGCTAACGTAAGTCTTTTGCCTTCAACAGATCTCTCTTACAGATACCGTTAACATCATATAAAATATTGCCATCTTGATACTTTAAGACTTATTGACTCTATTATTACTGTTATCTATTATACTTAATCGCAGCAAGTGACTGAAATTTACTCCCTGCCTTCTGTACGGCTAGTTTTAGAACAACCAATAGATAATTTTATACATCCCCTGTGCTTAACTGCGTATAGCCACAATGCAGATGACTCTAGTGCCTCGACTTCAATGTAACATTACAATACAAAATAACTGAATAGTTGAGCCGCTGCTGTATGCACAGGGAGGTAGCTATTTCAGACAATGCGTTAACAGGCACCACACTTCTATTGTTCACGAATTTTAGGACATAGAATCTAGTATTTTCCTTGCTAAAATGTATACACTGAAGTGCAGCCAAAATTTGTGGTTGAAGATAAGCAAATCAAAATTGTTGAGACTGAGTTAGTTCAAGTCTTGACCTTGTAGCAAGTACGGCTTTGTAATCCTTGTTTTACAACACTGCGTAGTAGTACTTATGTAAATCGTACTTATCATAGAGGCAAAGCTCACACTTTTAAAAAAGTTAATATTAGAAACATCTCAATGATTCTAACAACCGCACCATAACCAAACTAAGGTAGCTGGTTAGGTATAAATTTACAGCTTCTAAATCATATATAGTTAATAGTTCAAGTCACAACGAAATAAAAATAAAAATGGAAAAACTCGAGAAAGTAACGAAACCTGAAGAAAACGAACCTCCATTGGTAAGTATGTGTTATTGATATTATGTTGCTAGGGTTTGATTTAGGTCAAAATAACTGTTTAGGGGAGTTTGATTGATGAATTAGTAGCTGATCAATGAATTGTTAACGGTATTATATGAAATGTTTGAATCCAACAATTTTCTTTTCTCGTTTTGTATGGCAGCAAACCAGATCCATTCAGTTTGTTACAGGAAGATATATTACTTGATATAATGTCTCGTATAGAGTGTACCACAAAAGAGCTTATCCGAACAACATCTACTATCTCCAAACGATGGCGAAATCTCTGGGCTTCCGTTCCTCATCTCATTTTCTTAGAGGAGGAGGATGACGTCGACCCAGATACTAATATCCATGGTTACATTTCTTTTATCGACAACACCATTAATCAGTGTCCTACATATCCCAACCTTAAATTATTCATACTTTATACCAATTACAACAGTTTACATAATCCTGAGTTTAAATCGCGAGTCAATAGTTGGATTCGTTATGCCATTAGCCGTAATGTTGAAGAGTTTAATTTACGGTTTTGGGACCTAGGAGGAGAAGGAGAGTTTACCTATGACGACAAACTCTTTTTCAACTCTTCCTGTATTAATCGTATTAAACTTTCCTGGTGTCTTTTAAATCCTCCTAATGGCGCGATTAGTTGGGGAAGACTTGAGTCTTTGTGTATAACATGTGGCACCCTCGATGAAGATATGCTCGAGAAGATATTATCCGGAAGCCCTTGTTTAGAAACTCTCGAGTTGGACGATTGTTATGGCTATAGGCGCATTAACATTACTTCAAAGAGTGTTAAGGAGTTTGTGTTCTCTGGATACAACTCTCATCATGAGATTGATACAGACGGGGATTATATAGATTGTATCCAAATCAATGCTCCTTACATATCGTCGCTAACTATAGAAAGTGATTTGGTTTTGCGGGAGCTTGCCTTGCATAATGTGTCTTCTTTAATGGAAGCTCACTTGGATTATTCGATTGATTGGAGCGAGATATCCCACGAAGAAATACTTAGAGGACTTTTAGAAAGCCTTAAGCACGTCAAAGATATTACATTTGGGGAGGACGTTTGGGAGGTAATATTACTTATGGATGTCTTTTGCCTATAGACTCCCGTTTGTTGTCTGTTTGTAAACTTATTCACGTTGCTCTAATAATGTTTTCTTTGCATTGATAGCTTTTCTCTCGTTTGGAAGGTAATAGTGACACGTCTAAATGATGATCGAGTTGAAAACGGAGATCAAGAGGAAGAAAGTGATTAAGTAGTGTTGCTAAAGAATATGACTATTCGTCCCAACTTGGAAGCGTTTGGTGTGGTGACCATGGACATTTGATGCTTCCTAAGAAGTTATTGACACTCCATCGAGCATCTCTAATAGCCGAAATAGAACATTTACTTTTCTGGTATTTTTCAAAACTTTGTTAACAGGCTAATTTTGTGGGTTGTGAAATGAGTTGATGACAAAAGGAAATGCAGTAATTGATGTTGAAAGTGGAAAAGATTTTGTTGCATATCTGTTAGTATTCTATTGCTATGATTGATTCTTTAATGCATCATGTAAGCACGCCTTATTATATTGCTATTGCTATGATTGATTCTTTAATACAATGACTGAATGCATAGTAATATGCATGCTTCGTGGAACATATTGGTGAGTGTCTCTCTTATATAGGGATAAGAAAGTGTTGCGGGTACCTTATGAAATGTGGTTATTGCTATTTCATTACTCTGTATTTGTTGTCTTTTAGTTGTGTTTTTTTAATAACAAGTCAATAT
Source organism: Tanacetum coccineum (assembly GCA_026074375.1). Classification (NCBI taxonomy): domain Eukaryota; kingdom Viridiplantae; phylum Streptophyta; class Magnoliopsida; order Asterales; family Asteraceae; genus Tanacetum; species Tanacetum coccineum. The sequence continues at coordinate 16,772 of BQNB010001509.1, forward strand.
CTTGGAGCTTTTGCCTCAGGACTGATATTGGTTATTTGGTCACTCTTTGGGGATGGATTTACTTTTATGTACTGGTTTTTGGTTTCTATGAATGCCTATATCTGTCAAGTGGTTACAAGTAGCTTGAAAGGGCTTACTCTGCCCCCACTTCACACCTCTGTGCTCTTCTTGAGAAAATGAATTACTAGTCATATAGTGTATAATATAGAATCTCAGCATTATTTGTGCTATAACGAATAATCTGTATGGTTATGCTTATCAATCATTGGAGTTGTTTATAGAAATGTCAATCTTCAAGAGCATGCCTGCTAAATAAATACCCCTCGTACCTGTTCACTGTGCTTATACAATTCAGATAAATGGCTTTTTGTTTAAGGTAGTAATGGGTTAAGAGGGTGGTGACCATGTGCTAGCAATCAGTTTTATACATAGATATTTAAACTTGTTTTTTAATTCCATGGTCAGTTGAGTTAAACACATTTGCGCAAAAAACAAACATCATGTTCTGATTGTTGAGCAGATATAAATTAGTACTATCTTTATTGTAATAGATGTAAATTGTTACCATCTTACACAACTTTATTTGGTTGCGATGGATCTGCATCTTTCATACTTCTTTTTGGTTCCACTCCAACTATCGCCGACATCTACTTATAGGTGTAGGTGTACCCTCTTATTCATATCTCATATCTCAATGCAACGAAAGGGCAAAGAGGTTCATATTTCCATGACTTCTTTCCTTCAGTCATTTCCAGGACTTCCACTCCAACTATCGCCGACATCTGATTATAGGTTCATATTTCCAGGACTTCTTTCCTTGCGTGTGGACTTCTTACTGTGCCATTTGCAATAGTGCTTCAGAAATGTTATTTACAATTTATGAGCGCACAAGACAAGAGATTGAGGTCCACTTCCGAGATCCTAAACAGTTTCAAGAACAAAGAGGTTTGCGTACTGTATCAGAATACAACATGGCGAGTTTACTAACTTACTTTCTGATTTGGCAATAATATATAAATATCTAAAGAGTATTGCTATTGCTTATTTGCTTGCATATAGGTGGATATTGTAGGATCGATCAGTTGCTTATCTCAGTCAAGCTACAAAGTATTTTCAGGTGAATTTAGCTCTTCACTTTTCCAGCTTTGCTTAATGGGGCAAAACTGAGCATGTCACGCGGATTAGGTAATGGTTTAAAGTCGGTATGAGTGGACATGTAACACTTTTTGTCTGAACTTAATTAAAGTCAAATAAGAACTGCAAATTTTCAATAATATTTGATCTATGAGATTTCATTTTTTAAAGATACGCTTTGGAAGAGCTTTGACCCGTTTGGCTGCTTTTTTTCTGGTTTTACTTCCAACGGGTTACATTCCTCCAGGTGTGTGCATCATTCTGTTTCCTATTAAAAATCGTTTCAATGCCTCCCAAGTCCTAAGTAGTCCGGTTTACATGTTTCAGTGTGTTAAATTTTCAACCACAAACAAGACTTGGTATCTGTGTTGTTATTAAGACGTGAACATAATGTAGTTAGTCTTTGGGCAAACCGTCATTGTACATAATGTACAGGTGTTATCGAATTTTGAAGGTTCAAACCGCCGTAAAGTCCCAAGTACTTATTAAGGGGTGTGTTTGGGTCAAACTTATTATGGTTCTATCTTAATAGTTTCTTCTTTTAACACTAATTATGGCTTACATTTTTCTGGTATTACTTCGCAACGGTTTTAATCCTCCAGGTGTGTGCATCTTTCTGTTTCCTATTAAAAAACCGTTTCAATGCCTCCCAAGTCCTAAGTAGTTCGGTTTACATGTTTCAATGTGTTAAATTTTCAACCACAAACAAGACTTGGTATCTGTGTTGTTATCAAGACGTGAACATAATCTATTTAGTCTAGCCTATGAGTCTTACTGTAAAGGATTCTAATGCAGTCAAAAGTAAAGAAGAAAGATGGAATGTGAAGATGATGAGGAATGGAAATCATAAAGACTAATGCAGCTAGTGAGTATTTGATTTTCGAGAGTTATAGAGGTGGTTGGGCTTCTTTCACGTGGATAATGCCTCTTAGGGTGTTGATCGGTTCGGTTATCGGGTTGTTCGGTTAAATTTTTTTTTATGGGTCAACTTGTGAATTCGGTTCGGTTTTCGGGTTGACCCGAATTATACAATTTATTTAATAATAATAATAATAATTACATAGATATTTAGAAAAAAAATTATATCAAGCATAAAAATTGTTTTTTTATATTAGGATAAAATTTTAATATTTTTATATATATATAAATATATAAAAAATATATTTATTTATATAAATTCGGTTTTCGGTTCAAATTGTCAAACCCATATCCAACCCGAAAACCGAATTTGTAGTTCGGTTCAGTTCAGTTTTGGAAAATTTGGTTTTGTTTTCAGTTCGGTTCGGTTTTTTGGTTTTCGATTTATTCGGGTTTTTCGGTTTTTCTGCTCATCTCCAATGCCTCTCATGGATCTAAAAGAAGCAGGCATGGCCTATGACACAGGCACGATTATTGGGAGGGGCACCCAAAATTTTTGAAAGCCCAGTTTGTATGCACTTACTTAAAGCCCAATAAAAGAATATGTTTGGTTAAAAGAAATGGATATGTTAACTGTTAAGATCGATTGCGTTTATTCCGAGTAATATTATCAACAAGCATGATAACTCGCGCGTTGCGGCGGGGCATAATTTTTTGAGAAAGTGAGAATGTGCCCGCGCGTTGCGACGGGGCTGATTTGTATTCAACGCATGTATTTTATTTCACTGGGTATTTTTTTTAACAATCACGGAATTTGAATGAGTATTTGTCGTTGGGGCGAGTATAGTATTTGTTACTTATTTGGTTAACAAAATATGTGGTATTCGTAGTTATATAATATGACATTTACTTGGAATCATATACTAAATTTATTTACTTATTAAAGTTCATAAACGTTAATGGGGCTTAAAAGACCAAAACGACATATATTAAACTTCAACATTTTTTATAAAATCGTACATATGTCAGAAACATTGCAATATTGGGCTCGTTTTGTTCGTAATTCGAAGACCTTTCCGCGGGTTTTTTTGATCTAAATGAATCGGTAGATGTGTTATATATTTCATAAATAAAGTTTATTATATAAAAAAAATCGTAAATAGTTAAAAGTTGAGGGTACGTTTTGTAAATTTTCTTTTTTTTCTATTTATATTAAACTTCATTTTTTTATAAAATCGTACGTATGTCAGAAACATTGCAATATTGAGCTCGTTTTGTTCGCAATTCGAAGATCTTTCCACGGGTACTTTTTATCTTAATGAATCGGTAAATATATGTTATATATATTTGATAAATAAAATTGATTATATAAAAAGTCGTATATAGTTAAAAGATGAGGGTACGTTTTGTAATTTTTTTTAAATTAAGTCGGCAATATTTTTTTTTACTTTGAGCCGGTTGTTGGGCTGCAAATTGTTTCGGTGTCAAAACGACGTAGTATCTGATCGAAAATGATACATATTATAATATTATGACGTCTGTCTCACAAACAATAAAAAAACCAAGTTTGAGTTTTGAGTTTTGAAATCCATCGTAAAAGACGAAAAGTACGTGATATAATGTGATACCATTAGTCTATAAGTCAACTGTTTTTTGACTATTATAAGATATTTATTTACTTTGAATTTTTAATCAAGATTTTTAATTTGTTAAGGTTTGTTTTTATTCTTTAAGCTACTTTATAGCTTTAAATTTTTTATTTTTAGTTCAAAAAGATTTATTACTTATTAATGTATGAGAAAACTACAATTTTGGTCCACTATCTTTACCGGGTATAACACTTTTGGTCCATTTTTTTAAAAATTTGCGGGTTTAAGCCAAAACCCGAGTATCCATTTCACATTTGAGCCAAATCAGATTTATGGTTTCACATTCTGATTTGGCTCAAATGTGAAATGGATACTCGGGTTTTGGCTCAAATGTGAACCAAAATTGTTAGATTTGGCTCAAATGTGAAATGGATACTCGGGTTTTGGCTTAAACCCGCAAATTTTTAAAAAAATAGACCAAAAGTGTTATACCCGGTAAAGATAGTGGACCAAAATTGTAGTTTCCTCTTAATGTATTAGAGTAATAGTGTATGGATAGATATTTGTAACTTTATTTTTAGTATTGATAACAGTTGTTTTACTCGCATATTTTTTTTCAAGGTTTCTTAATTATGACACAAGACATTTAAAATTTCTAGGACGGCCTTGAAATGCAGTGATCTCTTTGGTGAAAATGTGATATAGTATGGTCGGTTGTTATTTGCCATTTGGTGTCAGTTCTTAGTATGTGTTAGTTGTTAAGGATGATGAGCATGTTGATTAATCCTGTTGAGTTCATCTTGTAACTGTTAAGTTTTTGATTGTTAATATATCTCACATTTTCAACAAAAAACAAATTGAACCGGTAGAAATGTTCGTCATTGAATTTCGATCGTATTGTACGGTTTAAATTTGTTAAACGTAACAAAAATGGTGAAGAAATTGAGCTTTTTTTGAGTTTTTTTAATGATGTAATGCGAGGGAAAATCAGTTTGAAGAGTGAAAGCAACGAGCTTTTTTAATACCATTTTAAGTTTTTTTACTAGTTTTTTAATAAAGTGTTGTTAAAAAAAAAAAAAAAAATTACGTTATCATTTAACTCAAAATAAATTTGTGTTATTGTGCTTAAAATCATTTCATATATATAATTAATGATTACGTTTAAGATGTGATCTAAGAGTTCCATTATCAAACAACATGTGCTATGTTTAGTTTGTGTCCTCACAAATGTCACATGTTAGTTTATGAAAAGACTCCACTTTATTTTGATGGAACAAAGTATCTAATTTTATTTTTAAATTCATATACTTTTCAAATGTTTGTTTCTTCTTTCCTAGGTAAGTCATACTTAAATTTTCACTAATCAATCTATTTATTATTATATATTAAAATTAACAGAACATTTTTAGTCACACGCAATGCTTCTAAACCATAAGCAACGACAGACTTATGTAGAGACAGTGAAGGGTCTAAACGTCAGGGTGAATAGTGTAAAACAAGTAAAAGTATAAGTGTAATTTGTGAAATATCGTTTATCATCCACGAAAACTTGAAAACTAAATGTGCTAAGTTGTATTCTACTAGTTATCTATTTTTTTTAGAGTAAATTGCAAAAATCGTCCCTAAGGTTTTGTCAAATTGCATGTTTCGTCCCAAATAGTTTGAAAGTGCATAGATAAACGCAATCGATCTTAACAGTTAACATATCCATTTTTTTTTAACCAAACATATTCTTTTATTGGGCTTTTAAGTAAGTGCTTACCAAACTGGGCTTTCAAAATATTTTGGGGTTGCCCCTCCAAATAATAGTGTCCCTGTGTCATGGCAATGGCCTGACTTCTTTTTGATCATGAGAGGCATTGCGAGATGAGCAGAAAAACCGAAACAAAACCCTGAATTAAATCGAAAACCAAAAAACCGAACCGAACTGAAAACAAAAACCGAATTTTCCAAAACTGAACTGAACCGAACTACAAATTCGGTTTTCGGGTTGGATATGGGTTTGACAATTTGAACCGAAAACCGAATTTATATAAATAAATATATTTTTTATATATTTATATATATATAAAAATATTAAAATTTTATCCTAATATAAAAAAACACTTTTTATGCTTGATATAATTTTTTTTCTAAATATCTATGTAATTATTATTAGTATTTTTAAATAAATTGTATAATTCGGGTCAACCCGAAAACCGAACCGAATTCACAAGTTGACCCAAAAAAAAATATTTAAATAGCACGAACAACCCGGATAACGAAAACCGAATCAACACCCTAAAGGCATTATTCCTTCCGTGAAAATGAAGCCTACCACCTCTATAACTCTCGAAAATCAAATACTCACTAGCTGCATTAGTCTTTATGATTTCCATTCCTTATCATCTTCACATTCCATCTTTCTTCTTTACTTTTGACTGCATTAGAATCCTTTACAGTAAGACTCATAGGCTAGACTAAATAGATTATGTTCACGTCTTGATAACAACACAGATACCAAGTCTTGTTTGTGGTTGAAAATTTAACACATTGAAACATGTAAACCGAACTACTTAGGACTTGGGAGGCATTGAAACGGTTTTTTAATAGGAAACAGAAAGATGCACACACCTGGAGGATTAAAACCGTTGCGAAGTAATACCAGAAAAATGTAAGCCATAATTAGTGTCAGGTTTTGAAAGTGATTAGCTCTCAAAACCAACCACTCCAAGGTAGCGAATGGGATATGAAAGTATCTACTAGCTTTAGGTAATTATTGAAGAACATGTTTTACTTTTTAAATGCTCTAATTGTAGTCACTCCAAGTGATGTTTCAGATGCATAATTTACCACAGTGCTTTTGTTATTCCACTGATTCTTATACGTTCCCTAGTGGATGGTTGATAATACCCCTGCACACAACAAGAGGTTCAAATATTTACATGGATTATATGTATACAGGTAAAACGAATGAAATGAGAATAAATTTAGCTAAAATAAAACAACTTCAATCGGGTCCTAGCTACTTCCAAAGCGTATCTTTAAAGAATTAATAAAACACTCTTAGTCAGATTATTATTGAAAAATAAAAAAATTTTGTACAATTCTTATTGAGTATTTGACTTTAATTAACTTCGGACAAAGTGTTACATGTCCACTCATACCGGCTTTGAACCATTACCTAATCCGCCTGACCCGCTCAGTTGTGCCCCTTTAAGCAGAAGCTGGAAAAGCGAAGAGCTAAATTCACCTGAAAATTCTTTGTAGCTTGACTGACATAAGCAACTGATTCTAAAACATCCACCCATATGCAAGCAAATAAGCAATAGAAATACACTTAGTATTTTTTTTATTTGCCAAATTATGAGTTGGTTTGAACTTGCCATGTTGGTGTTATTATGATACAGTTCGCAAATTCTTTATTCTTGAAACTGTTTGATCTCAAGAAGAGGACTCGATCTCTTGTCTTTTTGTGCGCTTATAAATTGTGAATGTTATTTTGGAGCCCTATTGCAAATTGCACTCTTAAGAAACCCACGCGCAACAAAGGTATTAACCCCGGAAGAACACTAACTCCTACTGAGAAGAGAACACCAATGCTAGAAATGACTGAAGGAAAGAAGTCCAGGAAATATGAACCTCTTTTCCCTTTCGTTACATTGAGATATGAGATATGAATAAGAGGGTACACATACACTGATAACACCCTTAATCAGAGTTGTCGGTTGATAGTTGTTCGAGTGAATCAAAGAAGTATGGAGATGCAGATCAAACACAGCCAAATAAAGTTCTGTAAGATGGTAACAATTTACATCTATTACAATAGAGATAGTACTATATGCTCAACAATCAGAACATGATGTTTGTTTCTTGCAAGTCTTGCGCAAATGTGTTCAACTCAATGACAATCATACGTACAACTGACCATGTAATTAACAAACAAGTTTAAATATCTATTGTATTAATACTGATTTGCTAGCACATGTCCGACCTCTTAACCATTACTACTTAACAAAAAGTCAGTTTTAATGAATTTGATAAAGCAAAGTGAACAACACACGAGGTGTATATATTAGAAGCATTAAGATTGACATTCTATAAACAACTCCATGATTAATAAGCATAACAATTTACATCTATTATAACCATACAGATGATTTAATATGACTAGTAATTCAGTTTCTCAAGAGCACAGAGGTGAGGCGGGGCAGAGTAAGCCCTTTCAAGCTACTTTGTAACCTTTGACAAGAATATAGCTATCATAGAAATCCAAAAAAACCCAGTACATAAAAAGTAAACCATCCCAATTGTGGTGACCAAATAACCAATATCAGTCCTGATGCAAAAGCTCCAAGATATTGACTTGTTATTAAAAAAACACAACTAAAAGACAACAAATACAGAGTAATGAAATAGCAATAACCACATTTCATAAGGTACCCGCAACACTTTCTTATCCCTATATAAGAGAGACACTCACATTTTTTCCCGAAGCATGCATATTACTAGCAATTCAGTCATTGTATTAAAGAATCAATCATAGCAATAGCAATATAATAAGGCGTGCTTACATGATGCATTAAAGAATCAATCATAGCAATAGAATACTAACAGATATGCAACAAAATCTTTTCCACTTTAAACATCAATTAATGCATTTCCTACTGTGTTTTGTCAAACAACTCTTTCACAACACACAAAATTAGCCTGTTAACAAAAGTTTATGAAAAAATACCAGAAAAGTAAATGTTCTATTTCGGCTATTAGAGATGCTCGATGGAGTGTCAATAACTTCTTAGGAAGCATCAAATGTCCATGGTCACCACACCAAACGCGTCCAAGTTGGGACGAATAGTCATATTCTTTAGCAACACTACTTAATCACTTTCTTCCTCTTGATCTCCGTTTTCAACTCGATCATCATTAGACGTGTCACTACTATCTTCCAAACGAGAGAAAAGCTATCAATGCAAAGAAAACATTATTAGAGCAACGTGAATAAGTTTATAAACCGACAACAAACGGGAGTCTATAGGCAAAAGACATCCATAAGTAATATTACCTCCCAAACGTCTCCCAACATTGTAATATCATTTGAGTGACTTAAGCTTTCTAAAAGTTCCCTCTAAGTATTTCTTAGTGGGATATTCGCTCCAATCAATCGAATAATCCAAGTGAGCTTCCATTAAAGAAGACACATTATGCAAGGCAAGCTCCCGCAAAACCAAATCACTTTCTATAGTTAGCGCTAGATATGTAAGGAGCATTGATTTGGATACAATCTATATAATCCCCGTCTGTATCAATCTCATGATGAGAGTTGTATCCAGAGAACACAAACTCCTTAACACTCTTGAGTAATGTTAATGCGGCTAATAGCCATAACAATCGTCCAACTCGAGAGTTTCTAACAAGGGCTTCGGTAATATCTTCTCTGTGCATTCTCATCGAGGGTGCACATGTTATTACACAAAGACTCAAGTCCTACCCAACTAATTCAACAATAGGAGGATTAAGGAGACACAGGTAAGTAGTGATGACGGAGTAATACAAGAAGAGTTGAAAAGAGCTCGTCATCATTTGGTGAATTTCTCCTTCTTCCTAAAATCCCAAAACCGTAATCAAACTCTTCAACATTACGGCAATAAGGGCATAGCGAATCCAACTATTGACTAGCGATTTAAAACTCGGGTTAACTCAGTGTCGTAATTGGTATGAATTTGAATAATTTAGGTTGGATATTTAGGACACTGATTTATGGTTGTGTGTCGATAAAAGAAATAGATTATGGATGGATTATTAGTACGTGTGTCGACGTCATCCTCCAGCTCGTGGAAAATGAGATGAGGAACGGAAGCCCAGAGATTTCGCCATCGTTTGGAGATAGTAGATGTTGTTCTGATAAGCTCTTTTGTGGTACACTCTATACGAGACATTATATCAAGTAATATATCTTCCTGTAACAAACTGAATGGATCTGGTTTGCTGCCATACAAAACGAGAAAAGAAAATTGTTGGATTCAAACATTTCATATAATACCGTTAACAATTCATTGATCAGCTACTAATTCATCAATCAAACTCCCCTAAACAGTTATTTTGACCTAAATCAAACCTAGCCAACATTACTATCAAACTAACACATCCACGTTTACCAAATTGGAGGGTCTCGTTTTCTTCAGGTTTCGTTACATTTCTCGAGTTTTTCATTTGTATATTTTTATTTCGTTGTGGACTTGAATTATTTAATCTATATATTGATTTATGAGAGGCGTGTTAATTTTGATATACCTAACCAGTCTACACCTTGTTTGGTTATGGTGCGGGGTTTTTAGATTCACTTGAGGATGTTCTAATATTAACTTTTTTAAAAGTGTGAGCTTTGCCTCTATGATAAGTACGATTTACATAAGTACTACTACGCAGTGTTGTAAAACAAGGATTACAAAGCCGTACTTGCTACAAGGTCAATGATGAAACTAGAACTCTGTATCTACAATTTGATTTGACATGTATCTTCAACACAAATTTGCTGCTCACTTCAGTGTTATACATTTTAGCAAGGGAAAAAATATTTAAGATTCTATGTCCTTTAAAATTCCAGTGAACAATAGAAGTGTGGGGTGGCTGTTAAAAACGCATTGTCTGAAGATAGCTACCTCCCTGTGCACTAACAGCAGCGGTAAAATCATTCAGTTATTTTTGTATTGTAAACGTTTGAAATTTGGTAGTCGGAGGTGGGCACTAGAGTATAATCTGCAATGTGGTATACGAGTTAAGCGAGGGATTGTATAAATTATTATCTATTGGTTGTTCTAAAACTAGCCGTACAGAAGGCAGGGAGTAAATTTCAGTCACTTGCTGCGATTAAGTATAATAGATAACAGTAATAATAGAGTCAATAAGTCTTAAAGTATCAAGATGGCAATATTTTATATGATCTTAACGGTATCTGTAAGAGAGATCTGTTGAAGGCAAAAGACCTACGTTAGCTGAGTATGAAAGGTATTATGAGCCCTAAAGGTGCTGAGTTCCTGCAATATCGCTGCTTTCTTACTCTCCAACTATTCGTTGGCACGATTAGCTTCTCTAAGCTCTTTCCTTAAAGATTCTCGATCTTTTTCTAAAGCCATGTTTGCTTCTTTTTCTTTCTTTAGACAATCAAGCGCAGCCTAATTATATAAAAACGGGATCAAAGTTAACAAAAGAAACATATAAGATAAAGTGATGCCACACAGCTGACTGGGTCATGGTTCTTTACTAATTTCTCGGACATTCTTCTTTGCCAAACTTTAGGTTCAAAGATAATAAATTTGCTCTCAGATCTCGAAAACGTCCCACGTGGACTTGACACTCATTCTTCCTGAACTATTTTTCAATGCAGTCTTTTCTGTGAACACGAGTATAAAAACTGTCATAGATGAAGCCATTTCAATTAGAGCGGGGGGGGGGGGTGGGGGGGGGGGGTGGGGGGGGGGGAGGGGGGGGGGGGGTGGAGGGGTGTGGGGGGGTTGGGGGGGTGGGGGGGGGGGGGGGGGGGGGTGGACAATTGCTATAGTCATCAGTCAAAAAACGGAATCCAGCATCTTACGCAAACCACTTTCGTCAACAAAGTCTTGTAACCATTTCAAACACACCTTCAATCTTTTGATATAATCAATCGTCCACTCTTGTTTCCCCTGCAGTCACAAAACATGATCCCATAGCTTTGTTAGATAGCAACAAGATTAAAAAAACCATACGATAACATATAACAACAGTCAAACAAACCTTCCAATCAAACTTATTTCCTTTAAACCTATCCTTCAACAAACCTTCTCCACCTCTATCTTGTTTGTATACTTGTCTTAAAGCCCCTTCCTTTAGTCGGGTTTCTAGAAAGGGCAATTTTTTTTCCTGTATGCATATTCATCGGGTGAAAGTACTTGTGAACATCCTACGCTCCTACCAATATTCCTATCCATCTCTAACGAGCCATCATCAGCTTTACCAGACTGTGACAAACAACCACAATTACTTGTCTACACAAATAAAGAACCACAGCAAGCAAAAGTAGACAGTATGACACAAATGTGATATTAATAAAACACGTGCGCCTGTATACTGACAATCTAAGACCAATTTTGTTTGATGATTTTAGCAAATGACTAAGATAAGCTATATATAACTAATGTAACATTATTAAGGATTTTAGGGACTTTGTAACAACTAGTATGGATATTCTCAAGACACTATAAACGCAAAGTTATTCGACCAAACAATTTCTAAATAAAAAATTAAACGTTTACGGATAACTATGAACAAAAGCATCTACAAATATATGGCACATAATCTATAGACCAATTCTTATCGTTAATATACCGCAATCATAACAAGCTGTTAAAACAAAAATTCTAGGTTTACATAATTGAATTACAGAACCACAATTAAGCAATACGGTATACGCGTAAAGGATAAGAGGTTACGTTTATAAGCACCGATTTACAAACATAAATGAAAAGTAACTAATCGGCTAAAAGCATCTACGATAAACCGACTGAGGGGGTGTTGTTCAGCTTTACATGTGGCTTATGAGCTTATTTGTGTTGCGGCTTATATTTCATAAGCCTCGATTTTCTGGCTTATTTTGAGACTTGTGGGCTTAGGGGGTGTTTGTTTCGGCTTATATAGCCGGCTTATGGCTTATTTGGTTTTGGACTTATTTTGAAACATTTCGGCTTATATAAATTTATTATGTCATAATGAAGTTATATAAGCCGAAAAGTTTGAAAATAAGCGACAAAAAGTGAGCTTAAGCCGAAAACCAAAAAAGCCATAAGGCAGCTATAAAAGGCGAAACAAACACCATAAACTTATATAAGGCCAAATATCTTAAAATAAGGTGATAAGCCCACATATAATAAGGTTAAACAAACAGCCCCTAAATAATATAAGCCAATTGTAGGTTTACATAATTGAATTAGAAAAGAAGAAATAAGCAGCAGTGCAACAGTAAAGTTGTAATAAGGATAAAAAGAGGTTACGTTGCGATAATTCTTCATGGGGGATATTCAAGTTATCATCAATTTGGAGTAATGAATTTGGGGGAATTGACCGTTAGGGTTAGGGTTTATTTTTCAGAATTTAAATTTGGGAATTCAGCGCTATCAACGATGGTCGAAAGTGCCCACCTTTTTTTATGATTCGAGTGAGGCAAATTTTAGTACCAACAACAAAAAACCGGATCGAATCGAGACTGATTTAGCCCAAAATTACGGATCGAGGACCGAAACGAATGTGTTCAGTCCGGTCCAGTTCGAGAAGACAAAATGGTCGGTTGCAGGTAAGACCGGACCTGACCGAAACGGACCGAGGACCGAACATGAGGTAAAGTGTGTACCGAGGACCAGACCGAAATAGGTTCGGTCTGGTCAGTTGGTCCGATTCTGGCCGGTTTTTCGGTTCGGGCCGGTCCGCGGTCCGTTATGCTCACCCCAACAATGGCATAGTCATAGTGCACCGGTGGCGGTGCCATTCAGCTTTTCGTTGGGCAAAGCGCGAGCGTCGTAAAAGTGCAAGGTGCATATGTCACAAATGATCGTTAGTGTGTTACATTAATAAATACTTAATAACAACACGATAACTAAAACACATTTTTTTAGCAATAACTGTTATTGGTACAGCTTACAAAAACCTTACTAAAATATCTCACTTCCTCAAAATATAAATAAAAATACCTCATTTACTAAAAAGTTATAAATATATATATAAAAAACACTTGCAACGTCCGTGGGTTGCCCAACGAGAAGCTGAATGGAAGCCAATCGCACCACCACCGATGCACTATGGCTATGTGTGAGGTTTCTCGATCCACGATCTCGGGAGGTCGGGGATGACGAAAATATATAAAAGCCATTTTAGAGAAAGAATGTAGTTATTATTGAATGATTAGTGAAAATTACAATTATGAGCTTCACCCCTCTAAGGAAGACTAGTTGGATACCCGCGCATAGCGGCGGCGATAAAAATTGTTAACCCAACTCGCTCCGCAATTCTCTACCCGCTTAGAGAATTCGTTTGTTTGGGTTTCCGTAGCTTTTCCACAACATCATATTAACATCATTCTCGCTTGTATAAAGACTCACACACTCTTTTGCCCATCAAACATTGTCTCCAAAAGTATATATCTTCTACGAATCAAGTTTGTATTCAAATTAAAGTTAAAGTTGTTAAAAAATTCAAAATAAACCCACTAAAAATGTGAAAAGCTAAAAATTTATAAAAAGATATCAAAAAGGATGTTGAATTAAAGATCACGGAATTTTAAAAAATACGGTGAAATTAGATCATAAAAAAAAAAAATAGATAAAAAGATATGTCAAATTGAAAATAAAAGTGATATTTTAATTAAGAAGTGACACATGTCACTCTATGATGTGATCTTCTAAAATAAAATGGATGGGCAAGATTGCACCTCCTTATCTTAAATTTTAATGGGACCCACATTGTAAATGCTTTATATAATAGTATAAATTAGAGGGGGTATTTATAGCCTAAACACAAGCCATCTTTGGGCTAATTACATTTATAGTCCTTGTGTTTAAGACTATATAGAAACTAATGTAATTTTCATATAGACACCACATTTTTAATCCTAACAATCTTCCCCCAATGTGGTGGCATATGGAATTACTTACAATGTATCCTACAAGTACAAATATAAGTGCTTCAGCTTGAATCTTTCCATTACTTGCAGACGATACAATGTAACTTGTATAAACTGTGTTAGCTTCCCCTCAGTTCATACTGCATGTCTTCACACAGCTTTCTTTATCTACTTCTTTTTGTCGAAGTTTCTGAATCGACTCCCCCCCAAACCAACATCTGTATTGTAAGTGAATTCAAAAACTGTGATGTAGCTTAATAGAAGAAGAAGTAGAAGTAGAAGTAGAAGTAGAATCAGAATCAGAGGATCAGAGAAGTAGAAGATAAAGAAGCCAACCACATCAGACTGAACTGCTTCTGTTTTGATGAATATCCGTTCAGGGGAACATGCAAGGAATCAGCAACATCTTCTCACGTATGCACATACTTCACACACTAACCATCCGGAGGTTGAAAGCATACAATCCATCTCCATAAGATAGAAGCAGACTTGAAGATAAGAAAGAAAGAAATGAAGGTGAGATAAATACACATTTCTTCCCCCTGATTAATGCAATCAATCGAATACTTCCTTTTCTTCCCCCTGATTGCATTCGATGACCATCGAAAAAATCATAATCTGAGTACGCCCGAATATTCGATAGAATAACCATGTGTGAAGTAGAATAAAGTCGGTTAAGCATGAGAATCAACTGCCAATAAAGAACCTCTATTTGTCTCTTCTCTGACTAATTCAATTCCAACCTCGCATTCTGTCGGCTCTCTGTAATGACCACTGATGGAGAAAACTCAATATGACAAACTCGATACTGAAGTAACATCCCCCAAAGTTGTGACTTAAGCTTGTACTATCCAGAAGAATCTCTTAAAATATCCTCAACTACGTGAGTCACTGAGCAGTACAACGTAACTCCTTAAAGTGACTAACCCACTTATCTCTCTAGTTCTTGCATAATATCAAAGATTACTAGTATTCTTCAAAAAGTAACCAGATATTCAAGTCTTCATGAAAATCCTTATATGCTCGAACAAGTCATCTTCGTTGCAGAGGTAGAAAGGCCAGAAGATAAAATAAGTACACTTCCCCGTGACATATTACTTCAATCCCGAATAAGTAATAAAGAATCAACCTCGTATTCATTTGTTGCGATTAAATCCCGAGAATAGCCTTTTAGCATTTTTTGTGAATCTTTTATCCTGATCATTTTAAGCAATAAGTGATGTTTTTTTGTCTGAAAAATTTAACAAAAATTAGCATTTTAAGCACAAAATTCGGCAGCCTATTATCATCCCATAATATATCTTGTCCAAAATTCGGTTTCATAAGCAAGTCCAACATCAAGTCCATTATAAGAAAATTTAACCAAATCCAAGCCCATTTTCGAATAATAAGCGACTCAGCCCAATTCCATTTTTGTTTTATCCAGGCCCTATCTGGTTTGTCCACAAACAACACTATAAACTCTTATAGAGCAGTTAGGTCATCACTTAACCCTAACACACTCACATTCACTTTTTCATCCGCCTCCATCTGTTCCTTTTACACACAGCCACCAAACACTCCATTCCAAAACAACATCAACAACAAATCTGATCATTCATTTCTTAAATCAAACGCAACAACCATCAATCTCTTATACTTTCATGCTCTTCTCAAAATAAGATTATATCTCACTCAAAAGAAACCCGAAGATATACAACCGTTTGTGGCTTCCAGATCTTCATCAAAAGGTCTCCGGTAGGTTTAACGTTTTTGTTTCGTTGTGTTTACTCGAAACAAAGAAAGACGATAGCAAACTTGTTATAGTCTTTACTTTATGTTCGAATATCACAGAGATGGTTTCTGCACTTCTCTCAGATCGATGATGAAAATCATTTCGTGTTATTAAACTGTGTAAAGGTCACATCTTTCTTGTGAAACATGAAAATGATACACTGAGATCTTGTCTTGTTTTTCTTGGTTCGAGTTTAGGTTGTTTTGAGATGAGATGTTTGAGAAGGATGAGATTTAGGTTAGTGGTTTTGTTGATGTTGTAATGAGGTTTTCTCGTGGATGTGTTAGGGTAGTAACTGAGTTTATAGACTGAGTAGACCTGGTGTCTTCATTTTCGGAATCGAAATTGTAACTTTGCTTGAACATCGAAAATGATTATATGTTGTAGATCTGTAAATGTGAAGTTATTCTTTTTGCCTTCATTTTGTCGGAACAGATCTGATATAACACTTTAAGTGTTTGTTTTCAATCTTGTGTAAACAAAAGACAATACCGAGTTTGCTTGAACCATTTTCGGAAACCAAGTCTGAAACTTGGAAGAAGCGGTTAGAGTTCCGAGTTTGACCATAACTTCCGAATTTAGAGTTTGACCAGATCTAACAACCTTTGACCAGATCTAACAAACTTTGACCAGTCAGATGTCGAGTTTGACTGCCGAAAATGATCAAATCAGCTGTAAATATCGAAAATATATCTAACTAACCGAAATTGAACAAATCTCACGATAAAACCATAAGCAGTCAATTCTGATCAAGTCAAACATATCAAAAATAAGCTCAACTGTGTAATAAGCTGTGAAATAAGCAGTAAAACGAACAAACTGCAGTATAAACTGCAACGAACTGAATCTGGACTGAAATAAGCTCATATAAGCTGCTGGACTGATAAGCGGAACTGAATAAGCAGAAATAAGCCAGAATAAGCTGAAAACATCACGAATCGCCTGTGCAGCTCTGATACCACTTGTGTGGAATCTCGATTCCCGATCTTGGGAGGTCGGGAATGATGGAAATATATAAAAGCCATTTTAGAGAGAGAAAGTAGTTATTATTGAATTATTAGTGAAAATTACAATTATGAGCTTCACCCTTTTAAGGAAGATTAGAGGGGGTATTTATAGCCTAAACACAAGCCATCTTTGGGCTAATTACATTTCTAGTCCTTGTGTTTAAGACTATATAGAAACTAATGTAATTTCCATATAGACACTACATTTTTAATCCTAACAATCTTCCCACAATGTGGTGGCATATGGAATTACTTACAATGTATCCTACAAGTACAAATCTAAGTGCTCCAGCTTGAATCTTTCCATTACTTACAGATGATACAATGTAATACCTCGCGCGGTTTTTTCGGGTCTCGGTTAACCGTTTTTGACGTTTTAAAAAATGAGAGTTTATCAGTATAATGTAATATAACATAGTCTAGACATAATAAATATTTTGTCTGGTTAAATTAATGACGTTGAATTTAAAATGTCATATAAAACTTAAGTATTATCGTTTACATAATGTCCATTAATATTTTATATATAACTGTTTATTAAAAAAAATATTACTTGACGTTATAGATTTCGATCACATTAATGCTTCAATTTTCACACATAGATTTTTACAAATGTTTACCTTTACGAGTTGCGAAAAAGTCGTTATACTAAGTAAAAGGTATTGCATAAATAGGTTAATACTTGTACAATTATTTGAATATTAGTTAGAAAATAATCATGTATAATATGCACGTTCGGTATCAGGTTAACCGGCGGAGATCTAAAAGTGACAAACCGATAAACCGAACCAATTTATAAGCGGGTAGCGGGTTTTTTCGGTTTCGGATTGAGCGGTTCGGCTCGGTTCATCGGTTTCATGGTTTTTTGAACACCCCTACTATATAGAAACTAATGTAATTTTCATATAGACACCACATTTTTAATCCTAACACTATGCCATTAGTATCAAAATTTGTCAATGGTGTGTTATTCACTCCCTCCACCGTGCACTATAAGCGTTTTCTAGTAAGTGACTAGTGTTTTTTTATGGTGCGTTATAACACCCAGATGAAAGGATTACATTGAAGCACATAACGATCAACGGTTTTTTAACCACTGGCCTTCACAAAAATGTCGAAGGGTCACATTAGTGCAAATTAAACACAACAAGGCAAGCGAAAATGAGAAACGAGTTATGAAATGAAATGACAATACCGGTAAGATGAAAGTACAGTGTTATTTCATTTGAGGATTAAACCATTATTACCCGAATCTTAATATTTACCATGGGTAAATATTAGAGAGGTTGTAAACGACAAAAGACCAAACAAACAACCCAAAAGGGTTGTTTGTGTCGGCTAAGGGACGAACACCCTAAAGGGGTGTGTTTGACTTCTGTCAAACTAAAATGCTTGTCCTACAAGTATTTTAGAATCCTCCTTGAAGCCATGTATAAACAAAGGGTTTTCAAGAGATTCTCATAACTCACACATTAACACTAAAACCTCTATCCCCTCTCCCTCACCTCTCGTCCGATCGATCCAAAGGGATTAATCCCTTTTGATCGGTGATCGACCCCGAAGGTCGAACCCTAATCAACTTCGGTCAGTTATGGGTATACCCTGAAGGTCGAACCCTAATATGATCAGGCTTTTGCTTGTTTGAGATCCGGATTGAACCATCGTTTTTTCGTTAACCCGTGTTGACCCGGGTTGATAAACTCGGCTGGATCACCACTTTTTTTCTAAATCTAACAAAAAAAAAAACTTTTATATACCACTATAAATTTTCATCGTTATGCACGGATACACATCTAGTTATATCACAATATATTTATATATAATCTCATAGTTTTCAAGATAAGTTAGAGATTTTAGACTTAGAAAATACATGTCAAAATCAAACAAGCTTGTAAGCCTACGTAAAAACTTAGACATAGATCTATGTAAGTAAGTAAAACTCACTCATTCAATTACTACGTTGTATTTGTTGGTCGAACTTATACTACAGGTTTGGAAAGTGATAAAGAGGTTTAGCTCAGTTGGTATACACTTTCGAAAAAACCAATTGGCTCACTGGAGAGATTTTGTGGATAAAATGTTAAGGGTTCAAGTCTCGACTCCTGTCTACTTCATTTGTTGCCCCACTGGCCAGGAGAGTTGCTGGAGTTATTCCCTGTAGGGTGGATAATGGTTGGTGCCAAAAGACACATGAGATCAGGGTTTTCACGTTAATTCACACATTTTTGTGGATTTAACCTCTTTAATTATGCATATTTGATCATTTACCGCTCTAAATTGATCCTTTTGGATTTTTAGGTACTTGAGATGTAAACAAGATACACGTGATTTAGGTTCGATTTAACAAAGAACTGAAGAAAATAGACAAAGTTCGGGTTCGTGACCGGCATCGTGAGTCGTGACATGGTCAGCCTAGAAAGTGTAAAATTAAATGGCGTTTTGACGGTTCAACGTATTTAAACGCCCTCTGTGACGACGTCACATTCCCTAAAGGCCGTCGTGACACGCCATAACGAGACGACGTCAAATATAAAATATATATTTATATTTTTTAAATAAGAGGGGCCATTTTTGGATTGGTGTTTCCCTCCTAGGCCTTGTCTAGAATTCCCCGTTAACATGCCTAAAGCTTGATGTTGGTAATTCAAAGATACGAACGAATAACAAATTCGAAAAACCATATTCAAATATACCAAACACAAATTCTAATTCAAATGTACCAAATTCTAATTCAAACGGCACAAAGAAAACTAAACTTGTCAATCCCTATTTATAGGTTAAACTAACCGTCATAGAATAGTTTTCTTATTCTAAAGGAATTCAAATTAGGAAACATACCAAAACACTAATATCTATCAAATTCCAAATTTATGAAACAAATCTTAGAGTTTAAGTCACTTTTCTACCAATCTTCACCGTGACTTGAACTCCTCCACATGTTCCAAAACAAATTCAAATTTCGATTTCCAAACGTTAGAGATACTAGCCTAATTTAAAATGAACAATCGTTCCCAAAAAACAATCTGAAACAAAACCGATCCAAAGCAAATGCCGATGACTTCAAAACCAACAATCAAACATTGACCGACAAATTCAAACACGGTCAACCAAACAAACAAATCGGCTCAAACGATCTTCAACGAAGACAATCAAATTCGGGCAACCAACTTCAAAAGCCCGACGAACGAAACAAACAAAGTTCCAATGATCAAACAAACTCCAAACGACTTAGTTATAAGTCTTCAAACACCAAACCGATCTTCAAATATCAAATACCAATGACCACTTATTTGATAAGTATTACAGTCCAACTTCAAATTTATTATCATCAAACAACTTCAAGTTAATAGATAACTTTACAAACGAGCTCTAATAATTTCAACTCTCCAAATATGATACATATAATAATTCTAATGACCCACTTATATAATAAGGATTACGGTCCAAATTAAAATACAAAACAATAAAGAAACAAAATCCAAATAACGACTTTTAAAAGAAACCAAAAAATTCTAGCAAATGAACCAGAATCATATACGGATTCAAAAGCCCAATGTTTAATTCAAAGCCCAATTCCAATGAAAGACAAAATCACGTCCAAAAGACGAAACCCAAACAAAATCCTTCCAAAAACTAGGGTGTTGATCGGTTCGGTTATCGGGTTATTCGGTTAGTTTGGTTAATTTTTTTGGTCAACCCGAAAACCGAACCGAACTAGAATTCAACCGAACCGAACCGAAAACCGAATTCGAATTCGGTTCGGTTCTCGGGTTGACCCGAATAACCCGAATTTCACTATTTAAAAAAAAATTAATAATTACATAGATTTTTAGTAAACAAAAAATTATTATTAACATAAAAAGTGTTTTTTTATATTATGATAACATTTTAATGGTATTTATATATATAAATATATAAAAAAATATATATTTATATGAATTCGGTTTTCGGTTCGGAGTGCCAAACCCATATCCAACCCGAGAACCGAATTAGTAGTTCGGTTCGGTTCGGTTTTGGCGAATTCGGTTCGGTTATTAGTTCGGTTCGATTATTTTCGGTTCGGTTCGGTTTCGGTTTTCAGATGCCGAACCCTATTTTCAACCCGAGAATCCGAATTAGTAGTTTAGTTCGGTACGGTGTTGGCGGTGAATTCTGGCCTCGCGATATTAGTATGGATTTCAATTATTTTCGGTTTGGTTCGATTTCGGTTTTCGATTTTTTCGGATTTTTCGGTTTTATGCTCACCCCTACCAAAACATAACAAATCCTACTTACAAATTAACTCATCACACAAGACAAATTAGAAGGTCATTGAGGCTTTAGATCCACAAATTATTGGGCCTTTTCTTTTGGGCTGCTATTATCTAAGGGCCTCTTTTGTTTGGCATATATTATACTCCCTCCGTCCCATATTAAGTGTCCATTTTTGACTTTTTAAAGTCTTTTTTCTTCAACTTTGACCTTAATTATTTCTTCTTATGTTATATGATACTCAATGCAAAATATATGAATGGATAGAGTTTCGAATGTATTTTTCATTGGTATAATTTTCAGTAAGCATTATATAACATAAAGAAAAATATTTACGGTCAAAGTTTATGAAAAAAAAATTCAAAAAGTCAAAAATGGACACTTAATATGGGACGGAGGGAGTAGTATTTTAGAATATATAAATTTTTTTGTGCGTGTTTGACAAAAAAAAAAAAAAGAAGTCTCTATATAATTATATACTTGACTATGTCCCCTAACGCTCTAGAAAAGTAGAAAGATACAATATATATATTTTCATTAAGCTGAAAATTTAGTCTCTTTTAAATTTTATTATATTGTGGCTCTGCGACAATTTATTCGACCATCGGCTTCACATTTATTGAAACAGAAAAAGCCATCAACTTTGTATGAATATATTTATTGATAGGAATAACTACATAGTACGTATCGGTATATAAAAATCAAAGTTGAAATGAAAGCAATCGTTACAATAGAAGGAAAAATTATTCTTCGTCTTGAGTTTTAAAATGAAATGATTTGTTTTATTTATTTATTTTCATTCCAACACCAAATGATGTATGACCATTTTTCATCAATTTTATATTTTTTCACCCGTCTATTTATTACATGTACCAAAGAATAAGTATTATTTCATGACAACAAAACATAACAATGGAATGATAATGAACGTTAATGACTCTTTCAATTACTACATTTGTTTAATTCCATCATCATTTAAATTCAGTCTAATGAAACAAATCCCTAACATCAATCTAGACCATGTAAGAAGATGTACGTTTTATATAAATACTCGGGAGTTAAGCTTTACCCAAGTTAAACTTGAATGTAGGGGCATATATCTAGTCAAAACATGCATCATGCTACAACTACTTTACTATTTTCGGAATATATATATGAACAATTTAGCAATATTAAAATAATCATGACACTTTCAATATATTTTCAAGATTTTCTCTCTGCTATATTTATTGATTGACAAAAAGTAGCAGATGACGTGCAAATACACAACACTGGGTCATACCATTGCACTTTAATAATTTTATAAATCAACCGACGCATGTGAGGCTCTCTATGTTTTGTGCGTGTATATGTGTAATAGTTTTCATTTTAAGAACACAAGATGATTACGACTTTCTGACAAAGATATTAATACAATCTCTTTTTTATAATGTTTTTGTTTTGTAAAGGACGCGTGAATATCTTGACAATTTTAATGTGTAAAAATACTACCAAGTCTTCAAATGTAGTGATAATTCATAGTTTCATACCATGCAGCCTTCATGGTTACGTTGTACCTAAAACTCCTGATGCATTATTAACTAGCTTCATATATATGTTGTGAAATATCTTAAAGCATATATGTAAACACTTTGGCTATACCGTGTGTAAAAATCTACCATGAGAGTGACTGCTCAACCATTTCATATTATAAAGTCAAACAAGGAGGAAGCTTCAAATCCTTGCACTTTCAATATTTCCAAAATCCAACCTCCAATTTCAATAGATGGCCATGTTTGGTCGTTTAGTAACTTGGGGTCCCGATTTTTTACTTTTCGTCCAAGGTTATCAAAGTTACCAGCATATACATTGGCTATAAGATGATGGCCTGTTGCGTCATTTTGTTATGTTACATGCTTTACAGTTTACACATAATGCATGCTTTGCTCACAAATATCTGACATATCTAATAGTACTTAGCTTGTGTCGGAAGTTGCATAAGTTATCAATACCTTGTTATGGATAGTAATACGTAGCATGAATTTGCACATGAATCCACAATTGTGTATAATAAGGTGAATATGTTTAGCTAATTGATACTTTTAAGACAAGGATTGAAGGTAGGTGACTAAACATATCAATCATGTATAGAAGAAGGACAATATTTGTACACGTTAATTGCATATGACTTTAGCTACTCTTTTGCTCCTCTTAAGTCTTATATAATACAAAAGAATTCATACATTTAACAATTTAAGAAAAGCAAGTGTCCTTCCTACTTTGCTTGCTTCTTGAACCAAACTTTCATACTAGTTGATATCATTCCAATGGCAGATCACCAAAGAATCCACCCTGACCCAACCGCACCACCACCTGCAGCAGACCTCGAATCACAAACAAAACCCACCGCGCCATTGGTTCCACGAGACTCATCACGTTCCGAAAATGGCCACCCAAATGAGCCTTACCAACGTACAATCCCACTTCAATACTCTAAACCACCAAAAAATAAAAACTGGTGTGGCAGATGCCTATGTTGCACCCTATGCCTACTACTAACACTCGTCATCGCTATTGGCATCCTAGCAGCGATAGTCTACTTCGGGTTTGATCCAAAAATACCAAAATACTCAGTTGATGGCATGACTATCACACAATTCAACATAAACAATGATAACTCTATATCGGCTCAATTTAACGTAAACATTACTGCAAGAAACCCGAACACGAAGATTGGCATATCTTACGAGGGTGGATCAAAACTAACTGTGATCTATATGGGAACACTTCTTTGTGAAGGATCATGGCCTAAATTTTATCAGGGTCATAGAAACACAACTGTCTTAGACGTCCCTTTAACGGGCCAGACTCAAGATGCAACGGGTTTATTAAACTCGTTACAAGCACAACAACAAACTGGAACTGTCCCATTAGTACTTAGAGCTAAAGTTCCTGTGAGAATTAAGCTTGGTAAATTAAAGTTACCAGAATGGAAGCCATTGGTGAGATGTAAGGTGAATGTGAACACGTTATCTGCTGGTTCGCTTAGAATTAGTAATAGTGATTGTAGTTTTAAGTTTAAGTTATAATTCTTTTGATATATTTTCCAGCCCGTTGGTACGTATTGTGATATTCGTTTTTCTTGTTTCTTGATTCTATATTGAAGAGAAAGCGGAGGATTGTAGTTGGGTTTTTCCTCCCTTCTCTATATTGATATACATTTGTGTTTTAGCTGTCTATATACGTATTTGAGATAATAATGATGATCGTATTTCATCTATGGGATTTACAGTTTTGAGTTTTCTGGTTGCAATTTCGTAGAGGATACTGTTTCAAAGAGATCAGTCAGATACTCACTAAAGCAACTTAGTGTTTCACAATTAAACCTTCTACGTACTTTCTCACGTAACCTCGAGACCTATTTGAGATAATATCAAACATGCCAAATTTTCTCATAAATACAATTATGTATATAACCTCAGACAATCCATAAGAAAGATCAGTTCATGATTTCATAAGTTTAAACAACGTACTCTATCTTACACACAACAAATTTATATACTAGTAACTTTATGTATCTTTAAGATTAATTTAAAATGTGTCAACATTAGTAATTTCGGTCAATCAGGAATAAAGGTCACTATTACTTTAATAAGGTTAAACCACTCCTATGCATGCCTTGCGACTGCTAATTCAAATTGTAGCAGCATCAGCATTATCAGTTTAAATGTATCAAGTTGCAAATGTAAATGAAGTTGTTGGTAACTACAGTTAATAATAATAGGATTGGT
This sequence comes from Tanacetum coccineum, assembly GCA_026074375.1. Classification (NCBI taxonomy): domain Eukaryota; kingdom Viridiplantae; phylum Streptophyta; class Magnoliopsida; order Asterales; family Asteraceae; genus Tanacetum; species Tanacetum coccineum. The sequence goes on from BQNB010001509.1 coordinate 41,782, forward strand.
TGAATAACTACAGTTTAATATATAAATAAATACCAGTTACATATACCATGTATCATGTCTGTACACTGCACACACATATATTAAATGTGTGGAATTGGATCAACCAAATTACAAAGTGAGTGTTGCAACTATTTAAATACTAGAACTTGCCGGGAAACTAGAAATGAATGATAACTATAACTAACTGTTATATCTATACTATTACATCTGCTGACACGTGTACAAACTTCTAGTCATCAAGATCTTCATCTTATGAGGATCGAGTATTCACAAATCTTGTGCCTGCATCTCTGTTAGAGTGTTTGGATATGCAGTTTACATCTGCACCATTAAGTGAAGTTGATCAAACAGAACAAATAACAGTATTTGATTTCAGTTTTGACAAGAACCCGAGTTGCACTATTTATAAACTTTCTTTTCTTTTACAGTAATTTTATAGATTTAAATGTTTTAACCTATCTTAAACGATGTATACTCGAACATATACCGGGAAAGATTGAATTCGATTCTGTTTGGTTTTCGATTTTTCCTGCGAAACCTAAAATCCCAACCGATAAACGTTCAAGATGAGGAATTCGTTGTATAACATGTCCAAAAGTGTTTGACTGAAATAAGGACTTCAATGTATTGGTGGAAATGGGTCTAAACTGTTTCTCAAAAACCCCAAACCCCTTTGCTGTACTTTCTTCATGGAGCTACTATGATTTTGGGATGGGGCAAGATGTAGCTGAGAGACGCAAAGAATCATAAGCAAATTACCAAACTCATTGCTAATAAGTATTATTTCTCTACTTCCTGAATGTAATGCTAATCGAATCATAAGCAAATTACCAAACTCATTGCTAATAGATAATGTCTAGTGTTTGGTTTCTGCAGGCTCTACGCCCCTCTCATGTATTTGTTTGTTTGTTTGTTATTAGTGGCTCTCAAAAGGATACGATATCAGGAACATCGACCTACCGGCTTGTCTACAGTCAAACGTGAAGGAAATTATACTACTGAGCAGGGAAGCTGTAACACAGGAAGAGTTCACCGTAATTGAGCATTTGCTAAAACACTCAAGTCGTCTAGAGAGATTCACGCTAAATGCTCATGACATTAATCCTGAGACGGGTGAGAAGCTATTAAGGCTTGATCGTGGCTCCAATGTGTGTCGTGTTGAATTGGTTTGAAGCCTGTACCATGGGATGCTTTTATAACTCGTACCAGAAGATAGATTCTGATGCGAATAGAATCAAACTAAGTTTCATGTTTGTGGGTATATTGGTATGCATCCTGTTTTATATACACTTGTTATGTTTTTATATGCATATACACTAGGTGGGTAAAAATGGTGACCTATAAGTACTCGGGCTTTTGTTATTTTATCTAGTCCAAGCACTTCCAGGATTCTTTATAAGCTGCCATCACTTTGGTTTCTAGTAATGTAACCTGACCTTTTGACCAAATTCTGTGACTCAATAATGAAATATTCAACCAGGCCTAACAAGCCGGGAATTTTTTTGAGTCAGCCCTAAGTCTAGTCATAACTCATAAGCTAATAAGAACGCACCCAAATTCTAGAAACTAAGCGAATTTGCTTTAAACAAAGCCACACACCATAGTTGCACTGTATTCTTTGTGGAGATGTTCCTAGTTCCATGAGCCACAGAAAAAGAAAGGTTACATAATTCATAGCAAGGAGAATGCAAGATGGTTGCATCGAGCTAATTGGGTAGCTTGTCAAAATGGACAGGATCCCATTGTTTGGCACACTTTTGCATTCCTTTTTTATGAGCTTATGTAGAAAACAAATGATCCAAGCTTCTTAGTATAGTTACAAAACATAATAGCCATTCGTTTTTTACTCTTGACACATTTGACATGTTTAAAATAAAACGCAACACACACAAGATTTACTTATATGATCCTCAAGTATATCACAAAACAACCCAACAGTACATAAAGATCAGCAAATGAGTTCTTACATTCTTAGGACATAATAAGTTCTAGAATGATAAAAAGCTAAAAGAATGCACCCCAAGTAGATTATCTACTTTCTCTAAAACACATCATTTCCAATAAGCAGCATACCATGATTAGTGAATAATAGGCTTCAATGGATGAGCTCGTAGTTCTGACAAATTCAGCCCTGCATCAAGCTCCTCATCTAATTCCCCAATAACGCTTCTGGACACATAAATTAAGTATGACTAATTAGTCTCACAAAACTTTAAAAATGAATCAATGTGTACTCATTAACATGGGGGTTGAAAAGAAACATACATGTTATCACCCCTTATAATGTAGAGACCCAATACAAGCTGTTGAACCCCTTCCTGCAATTTAAAAGAGAGATCAATGAAAACAAATTTTTCTAAGCAATTGGGTATTAAACCTTACTTCTTTAATGATGTTTAACATTTTATAAAGGCAAGCATGAATAATTACACGCATTTAGTCATTTTTCACTAGACTAATATTTCAGCCGTCTGAATGGTTCTACAAACCTCAAATGCTACTTCTTAATATTAAGATCTTCCCAATTAGCCTTTGGCAATTGAAAACCAAAAAAACTATCAAATTTAAGATCATTAGTAGTATAGAAATTTATGGTAGATATCATTTTTTGAAAGACCAAGATACTAAACGAACCTTGGTGGAATAAACTCTTTCATGAGATTCATCCAGAATAATGTTTGTTGCTTGATCAAACCCTTTTAGAATTCCCTACATGAAAACCATAATAATTGGTCAAGTGATTATTTGCAGACGACTGTGATATAGTGACTAAATAGATACTAGAACTCACCACTATATTCCTTCCATCATTTGTGATAACCGAAATGTATTCTGTAAGAGAGATAAGCAGTCAGAAACAGAACGAAGGGGAAAGGGGAAGCAAAGACTTTTTTGTTGGAGATACAAACCGTAAAGTTAGTTGATACTATATAAACTAATACTTTACATTAAAAAATTAATAATAGAGAAACAGATTGAGATATTGTACTTACGGTCCACAACAGATTCAAGCCCAGGGCCACCCAGCATTTTTGGAATACCACAAAAGCACTAGCTCCTCACTTGAATTCACTCGTGGTCTGATGCCTTCAATTGGAGAAATCAGATATTAACATGTTGCAGAATGGAAAGAAAAACATAATTAGTCACAGTTTATAAGAACTTTCAATGAACAATTCTTATAATTAATTACATAATGTGGTCATAGGTCTATGACCAAGCAAAAACAAAGAGAACTGAATGACTTGTCAATATGATAATTTGGCTGTCATCAAAGACTTATTTGTGAAGTTATAGGTAAATGTTGTGAATATACGTAGAATGCCTGCCGGTTAAAACTGACGACGTGGCAGTTTTTCCAATAGAAGGCAATACCTATAAGGAGACTGGATCTCAAGTGCTTTCATGATAAAAAGATGTTCCAAAGAAATATTTTTCGATTATTTAATGACTACTGAACTTCTTATTCTTGTAAAATGCAAAGGCTTCATCACACACAATGCCATACTCATCAAATTATAATTTGAAGATTATTTGAGCAGAGGCTATGGTAACCACGCTGGCTATTGGATGATTTCATGCTCAAATCTAATTAGAACCTTAAAAACCAGCATTGCCACATCTACAGTTGTCCTCATCCATCTCTCTTTCTATTGACCATCCAATAGTTAGAACGTGCTTTAGATCTTTGTACATCTGTGAAACCCAAACAGGTGCAACTAATTTACTTTATTCCGTTACCTCAACACAACTAACTCAAACTGAACTTGTAGAACATGACATTCAAGTGACTTTATAATATAAAAATTATACGTTAAGCTCACTAAACTTACTAGACATGATAATTAGGTCACTTAACCTATACAGATAAGTGATAATGCATTCAAGATAACTCATTTTAACACTGAATTTTCTAAAAGTGATCTGGCTATATATGTTCAGTGACCTAAGTGAAGAAAATAATAGTAGAGTAACCTAAGTGAACAAAAATGCGAAGTCTGTAACCTCCGTGTGTATTAACCCGCAAACAAAATTTATAACTAATATGAAATATATATATATATATATATGTTACGGCAAAGTAAGATTTAGATGACCGGAAAAAGATTACGAAACCTAAAACTCATGACGAATTTTGTGTTTAACTTATGTGTCATTAGCTTATTGTGTTTAAACCAATGAATTATTGCCACACATATTTAGGCATAACTTTTAGGTCTCCCAATCACTTCTCCTTTGTTTTTTTGGGTAACAATGGTTTCTGTCATTTTTGCCGACTAATCCACAGGGCTGGAACTCACTGCCACACAGAGTCAAACCCTTCAGGGTTGTTTGCACCTAGCACAATCTCAGCTTAAAGGCTCACAGTGCAGTGATAATAGTCAACTCACAAGTCTTTTGCCACTAGGCGACCCTGAGTGGTTAATTGAAACCACTTTATTCAAGGGTAAAAACTAGTTTTAATTTATCTCAAATGATTTGAACACTGGTTAATTTACAGAGAAATTGTTATAGTTTGAATTTATAATAACTTGATTGAGGACTTTCATCGAACACTTGGCATGCATATTAAGTTTAAGAAAAATAAGCACAACAAGAGTAATTTCTTTGTACTTACCTCCTTAGCGTTGTTGCCCCTTGGTTCGGTCGGCTATGGAGGGTTAATCGTACGGAAACGACAATCGCACTGTGTTTTGCTGAGGAGGAAGGTCACGGGTTTGAAACCTGGAACATATATGCTTTTTAGTTTGCATAAAATTCACTTTGGCCCTTTTCAAAAACTTTATGCTTAGAACGCCCCTTAAGTTTCTGACTTATTAGTGTATTCACGAATTTTCCGTTTTGTGTGATTCTAATTACGTCGTTTTGGAAAGAAAAAAAAAGAACATACACCGCATTAAACTACACTTAAACCTCACACACACGCGTTTTCACAAAAAATGCCATCTCTCTAATTCATCAAACTCACTAAACTCAACACTATAATGCTTAAAAACACGAGTTTTTTACCAACTAGTTGCATTCTACAAAAATATTTACCATTGTATGGCAAGTCTAAAAAGATTGCTTATTTTATGGTGTTTCTTATTATTTTTCTTTTTACATTTATTTGTTGTCATTTCTTTTAAATTAAGCAACGATAAATTAAATTCAACTCTATATATTGTTATAGGAAATCTAATAAAACAAATAAATTATATTGTTTTTGAAACAATAATATTTACGAGTACATCTTGCAAATTACAAGCTTATTTAATTTGTTTTCCAAATTGAACATATATGCGAAACATCAAACATGGTCATTTGAGTTTTTAAAACGAGCTGACTTCTTACATAAATACAGTTTTTTTCTAGCTTCTTGCTAGTTGGTTTTATAATTGTTGCCGTTCTAAAAAAAACATAAATACAGTTTTTTTTCGTTTGAGAAATGCCACATTTATATAAGTTTTAAAAAAAAATCTACGAAGTGATGTGTAAGTTGATTTGTGGATGCATATATATGAAAATAATAAAAATGATGAGATACTATCAATAGTTTTCATGTCACGTTATTTTGTAAATTTTCTTTTGTAAAACTTATATGGATGTAACATCTCTTTTTATTATAAAAAACACATAAAAATAATAATTGAAAACCGATATATTGGCAGTTTGGCAGTCTTTTTTTTAGGACGACAAATTTGTACAACCTACACCACATATCTTACAAATTTTATCTCACATGTCTCTAACGAGACTTGAACCCTCAACCTCTACGTTGAAGAGCTACTCACATACCGTCGGACCGACGGTCTATATCCACCGGTCATAATGGCCATATGTAAGAGGTAATCTCATGGTGCCACACCCACATGAAATGTGCACGAGATGATTAAGATTGTGAGCACGTATTATGCAACATATTTTCAACCGTTACCATTATTCATTTACTCACCCACACCAATTTCAGTGTCTTAGCATATTCATAAACTTATAATTAGCGTTTAGCAAACCCTGTTCAATCATATGATAAGTTGATAACAGTGTTTAATTATATTAGTCAATTCAAAATATATTGTTCAAAAACTAGATTTCCTATAACAATATCACAACCATATTAATAATAGTACCGTATAAGTTATAAAAAAGGACAACAAATAAAAAGTGAACGAGAAAACTAACAAGAAACACCACAAAATAGGCAATACTTTTAGACTTGCCATACAATGGTAAATATTTTTGTAAAAAGCAATTAGTTGGTAAAAAACTCTTAAAAACACTCATTTAAAGATTAAGGGCATGTTTGCTTTGAGGTATTCAGCCCAAAAAATTGAGTTTTGAATCAAATTCATTGTCTGGTTATAATAATGGGCCCAAAAGATTGACTTTAATACCAAATATTTTGCAATACTCAATTCTAATAGAAATACCCGAGATTAGAAAGAAAATTCAATCACATTTTTTTTCTTCTTCCAAAACGACAGGTCCTCATTTAATCTCAATCACACATTTCTATTTATAATTTATTTTATAATAATAAATTTAATTATTTTTTTATATATTTTTAAAATAATAATATTATACCATTTATATATATTCTCTCTCTTACTTTATTTTCTCAAAACTTACACCAAACTTAAATCTAACTCCTAATCCTAATCCAAATCCATTGACAAACCAAACAAACCCTAAATACTCGTCAAACCCATTTTATCACATCATCCCTAAATCCAAGAAATCTTTATATGCATGGGTTAAAATTAGCATACCCACTTCTACTAGTAATTTTTCTTCTATGCTACATAAGGTTTATAATCTTTTGGTTTTTGTTATTTTGTTCAAGATTTTATTTTTGCATGTACCCAAATCAATTGACAAATGTATTAATCTGACATGATTTTGAGGTTTTTGGTAATCTTAATGAAATGGGTTATAGTTGCTTATAATTTAGTTGATTCTACTATTTTATTTTGATTAATTTCATATATAACCCCACTTTGAACATTAATTTCATATATACCCAAAATGCAACCTATGCGTGCATAATGTACAATGTTTTTAAAGCATGTTTGAGTATATATGAAATTTCTATTTTTAAGGAGGGGAAATATGAAATTGCCCCATTTTATTTGCATGATTCTACTATTTTATAAACCTTTCACAATTACAATTTCATATTTAGAAGAACACTCGCATTAAATTATAAACTTGTCGAGGATTTTAGACCTCTTTATTTAACATGGTCATGAAATACAATCTGTCAATTTAACTGTGAAAATACAATTTGTCAATTTACTATGATTGAATAAAAATTAAGATTTCGTCGATGTTATTGTAGGGATTTTATGGTCACCCGTATGGCTAATAAAACATGCACAACGAAAAATAAAGGGTAAAAGCCATAGAATACCAACGTACTTTCTGAAATTTACCACAATGAACCATTTACTTTTTTATTACCGATATGACCAATGTACTTTCAAATTATTTTTCAACTTGAACAAAACGTTTGTACCGTTAGTTATTATGTGACAACGTTAGTCAATTTAGCTAACGATCGTTTGAGGAAGTTTCAAAAATCGTCCCTGTGGTTTTAATATATTTTTCTTTTTTTCGAAAAAAAAAATTTCGAAATTTTTTTATCTAAACTTCTTTTTCCTCGAAAATTTTTTATGTTTCGATTTTTTTTTCGAAAATTTTTACACATTTTTATAAAAAATATCGAGAAAATTTTTATAATAAAAATTCGAAAAAAAATTTATACACATAAAAAATTTACGAAAAAAAGAAGTTTAGAAAAAAATTTTGAAAATTTTTTTTCAAAAAAAATGTTCGAAAAAAATATATATTTTCGAAAAAATTTGCAAAAATTTTCGAAATATTTTCAAAAAAATTTCGAAATTTTTATAAGAAAAATATATTAAAACCACAGGGACGATTTTTGAAACTTCCTCAAACGATCGTTAGCTAAATTGACTAACGTTGTCACATAATAACTAACGGTACAAACGTTTTGTTCAAGTTGAAAAATAATTTGAAAGTACATTAGTCATATCGGTAATAAAAAAGTAAATGGTTCATTGTGGTAAATTTCAGAAAGTACGTTGGCATTGTATGGCTTTTACCCAAAAATAAACAGAGAAAGCCATGCAGACCAAAACCCTAATTAGTCAGATCTCCTATATACTGATATAACCCAATCTACCACATATAAAGGGTGTTTAGGATACTTACTTTTTATTCTTGTTGGACATAAGCTCCTTGACCTTTAACATCTACACGGAACGCCTTCTTCTTGATCTTAATGCTTCACTTGAAATTCTAGGGTTTCTGGGATGATCATTACTTGGACTACGTCAGGTTTCCACCAGTTTTTTTGGCAATTTTTTCACAACCTATACCACATATCTCACAATATATTTCGCACATGCCTCCAGTGAGGCTTGAACCCACAGCCTCTAGGTTGGTGGAGAACTCACATACCCAAGGTTTCCACCAGTATTGCACAAGTAGAATTTGGGCAACGAACCTATGCAAGTACGAAAATCAGGGTAAAACCCTAATCGACTAGGAAGTTGACTAGGGCACGAATTAGGGTTTCGGGGAAACCCTAATAGTGCGTATAAACACGATCAACCTAAAGGATTAAACTCTTTGGGGTTTCGTCGAATTGGAGTTGAGTTGAGTCGACTAGGGTATCGACCAAAGGGATTTATCCCTTAGGTTGTGTTCGTCCGATCGCACGAGAGATAGAGGGGGGGGGGGGGGAAGAGGGAGAGATTTAGGGTATTGAGGAGTGTTATGGGAATGCCTTAGGATGCCTTGGTATTTATAGGATACTAAGGATCGTTCTAGAATACTTGTACAACAAGTATTCGAGTTTGACAAAGAGACAAACTCCCCCCTTGTGAGGTTCGGTTAACCGACCTAAACAAACACCCCCCGAGTTTGTTGTTTGGTCTTTTATCGTTGATTACCCTCTAATATTTATCCCGGATAAATATTAAACTTCAGGTAATTATCGTCTAGCCCCTCAATGAAAATAATGTCGTATTAGATGCCGAGAGCTTAGTATTAGATGTCGAGCTCAATCAATGGATTAAGGACCTATTGGTTATAAGGTAGAAAAATTAGAAGCATTGGATTATGCATAAGAGCTTAGTATTAGATGCCGAGCTCAATCAATGTTGAACCCTCAAGTGTTGAGTTAAAGTATTTTGAAAGTATAAAGTGTCATAGTAGTCTTGTTATAGTTGAAAAGTATGGTTATGGAAGTTAAAGTGGGTCAAAGTCTTTAGTTATATATGTATGTTAAAGTATATGTAAAACGGGTGTTTGGTAAACCTATTAAAGTATGTGTTCATGGGTCATTTAGACCAAGTATGTTATGGAAAATGAAGTTATATGTTATGTTGATGAATTCCGGAAAGTATCGTGTTGTGTCGAGTTATAGAAGTCGTTTTTCAGAAAATAACAAATGTAGAAAATTAGCAAAAGTGCAGGTCAGAGACCATACAGCCGTATGGTATATGTGCATACGACCGTATGCTCTAAATTTGATTTTGGCAGAATTTATGAAAGGACCATACGGCCGTATGCTATTTAAGCATACAGCCGTATGCTCCAAGAATGACCATACAGCCGTATGGTAGTTTACCATACAGTCGTATGGTACCTTTTCCAGATTTTAGTCGCTTTGTTTATTTTGTATAAATTAAATCGTAAGGAGTTAGAAGTCGTGCCTTATACTATTGGAAAGCTATTTGAGTCTATTTTAAGTTAAGGATACTTTTAAGGGCTGTGTTATACTACCTCCATCCCATAATAAGTGTCCAGTATGACTTTTTGAAGTCTTTTTTCTTCAACTTTGACTCTAAATATTTTTATTTGTGTTATATAATACTTGATGAAAATTATACCAATGAAAAATAAATTTAAAACTCAATCCATTCATATATTTTGCATCAATTATTATATAACACAAAAAGAATTAGTTAAGGTCAAAGTTATAAAACAAAGACTCCAGAAAGTCAAACTGGACACTTGATATGGAACAGAGGGAGTAATAGATTTTGGTCAGTTTAATAAAGGATGACATGAGGTCATTCCCATTCATGCGTTTAAGCAAAGTTTTTAATTTTTGGTCATATTTAGAGTCGGGAAATGGGCGTTTCAACTTGGTATCAGAGATTTGGTCTAAGTGAAGTAGTTTTCCATGATAGGTTGCCTAGACTTAGATCACTTGTAGTTGCGTTTGCCGTAATTGTAATCTAGTGCGAGATGGAGTTGCCTTAGTTATAAGGTAGTGAAATGCTTACAACTATGAAATAAAGGTAATGCTTAGACATGGATTGTTATGTGATGTGTTATAGGATGCATATATTAAGAGAATTGAGCGTGATTAATAAGTTTAAACACTTGTGGGTAGTGTTGGACGTAATATTTTGAAGTTGTGCAAATGCCAAATATATGGTTAATTGATTAATTGTCTAAGCGGGTAAGGATGTGTGTGTTATAGTATGATTGATTATAAGGCATGACTAGTAAATTTTGAGATATGAAGTGTTTAATGTTTTGATTAAAAGGATGTGACTTATAATGTGGCTAATGGCCAATAAATGGTCTAATTGTAAGTCTTGCCTAAAGAATGATAAAAGTACGTTGTAATAGAGATTGAACGATTTGAATAAATGCATAGGCTAAAGAGCATGTGGTGTTAGTGAATGTGTTATAGTATATAATGCGTAAAAGACATGATTGAATTAGATGGCATTGATTGCAATGTAACGAATGATTAAAATACGATGTGCTAGAAGACATGATGACATAATAGAGGTTAAAGACTTCATGTTCTATGAGAATGAAGTTAAAATTAAAATTGCTTAATGTATGATGATATGAATGTGTATGATTTAGTGGTAATAAGGTCACGTGGAAAACATGATAAGAAAAATGTGATAGCAAAAATGATGTAAATGTGGTGAATAGAGGGATGCATTAAAGCGGTTGCGCTTAAAATCTTAAGTGATATAAAATGCGCTAGATGAATTATAAAACATGAATAGAATCATGTTAATATATTGGAATATGTATGATGAGTAAAAGGAGGTAAATGAACGTGTTATAGAATAAACCTATGTAAGGTTATTATGCAGGAAATTTGAGTAGACTAGACATGTTGTTAGATATAGAAAAAGTGTTAATTATTATTAATGAATTGGTCTTGCATATAGTATTAGTTTAAGTTTGTAATTATAATGTAATAAGTCAACTTTGGTCAAACTTAAGTAAATGTTGAACAAAGTTAGACATAAGTGAGGAAAGTAGAAGGATTAGTCAATAAGTATAAATACCCCTTACTAAAGGTATTATACAAGTTTTTGAGTCATTTGTAATCCCCTTCCTCAACCTCCCTTCTTTTTCTTTCTTTAATGAAAATTAAAAATGTGTGAAAACTCTCTCTAGCTTCCTCATTCCTATTCTAAAACTTTCGTATGATATCATGATGCAAACATGACATATAACAAGTGGTATCTATTGGCGGGAGAGATCTAGTTTGTGTCTTCGTGATTCAAATCGAGCTTAATCGCATGATAATTCGATCTAGAAGCTTTCGTATCGACGAACTGTGTAGGTTTCGTAATGTTTTGGTGTTAGATTTAAAATTTGACGTGTTTTTGATCCTAAAATGCTTTCATATTACTTTCGTAAACGTCAAATTCTAGATTTAATAGCTTTCGTACGAGATTTATACGGTTAGATTTCATTTAGATTAAATTTAGTTGTATTTGATCACTTTTGTATTGTAGAAAAGGTTTTGGAAACTGTTTTTAGGCTTTGACTTTCGTATTCTAGATTTTTACTTTTGGAACATAGAACTTAGACAATTTGAAAAGATAACGCTAGAATTTATCATATTAAACTGCTAAAATCAAATCTACAAGTTCTAAATAGTTTCGTATTCACGAATTTACGAAAGTTGATTTCTTTGAATTTACGAAAGGTGTGATAGTTTGGGATTTACGAAAGTTGAGGTTTCATAGATTGGGACTTTCAGTAACCGTTTTTCTGGTATCATATCCTAAGGTGCTTTCGTATATGAGGTTTCATAATTGGGTTTCGTATCAAAAACTTGGTTTTGGTTTCGTATTCCAAGGTTACGTATCACAGGTTTCGTACAGAAGGTTTCATATCTGAAGGTTTCATATTTCAAGGTTTCGTATTTCTAAAGTCTTGATTGAAGAGGTTTCGTATTACAAGACATTTTGAGCTTTTTGTACAGATATTAAAAACAAAATACAAAATTTGAAAAATACAAAAACACAAAAATATAATTTAAATGATGCAAACGCATATCTTCTCCGACTTAATTATCAAATTAATGATGTTGTTTTCGCAAAATTGTGATTTTCAAACGCTTTAAATGCATCATTATCTAAGGGGGAGTTATTCATTTGGAAAATGATTTGTCATCGATAAAATATGTGTTTGTAATCATTTCCATTCACAAAAAGAAATCATCTTTTTCAAAAACCATCATCTTTGAAAAATCAAAGTATGTTGAAATCTGCAAGAATAACAATCTCTTGAATAAGTTCTTTTGGAGGATATTTAGTCAATGGGGAGTTATATTTTTTTTAGTTTATCAAAATTCTTCTCAAGTGTGTTTAAAACTACAAAAATAACAATCTCTCAAATAATTTCTTTAACTAGATGTTTAATTGAGAGGGAGTTATACAATTTTTTAGTCAAATCATCATCAGAAAATCAAAAGTGAGATTTTAAATGCAAAAATAACAATCTCTTGAACAAATTTGTATCTAAAAAGGAAGAAATTTCAAATGGATATTTGTTCAAGGGGGTGTTATGAATTTTTTAAATAACAGGATCTTAATTGCAAAAATATCTAAAAAGGATAAATATGAAATGTGATTTCACTCTAAGAGGGAGTTCCAAAACTTATTTTGGACTAATAAGGTATACGAAAGAAAGGATAGGGACTAAACTTGCCAAAACATCAAACTTATTTTCGTACGTATAAAAGCAAGAGGTTACATACGAAAGTTTTTCACTTTCATACGTAACCTAAGAAGCTTTCGTAAATCCTCTCAAGTTTGAGCTTTCGTATCCTTGCAAACACACGATCCAAATCGTTTTACATTACTCTGAGATTACCAAACGTAAGAATATAAGATCTTTCATGATTCCTTAAGCTGTTAAACATTTTAATCATTTGATTTATAGGTTTCGTAGAGATCTAGGGTTTCGTAAAATTGAAAGTTAGGATTATGTGTAATTGATTGAGGAAAAACGTGATTGACTGCTTTGTGATAAGATTTGTGTCAAAGGATCACTGAAAACAACATGATTGGACCTTGAATCAAAGGGTTTTATAACTGTCAGATGTTTCATATGGATGAACTTATAATTAATCAGATATAAAGGGTGTTTTAATGATTTAAGAATGATAATTAAATGGTTTTAATGATAAATCAATGCTTAAAGTCATTATTAACTCATGTTCATTCATACGAAAGCAAGTTGATTTGTTAGTAAGGGTTACGGTTTCGTAAATCTTATTGGGCCAACATGTGGGTTTCATAAATGCTTATTGGGCTTGTATTAATGGGTTTCGTATAATCAAACGGGCTAATTTTTGGGTTTTGAATATTCTTTAATGGGTTTCGGATATTCTAAAATAAGCTAACATTTTGTGTTACGAATATTCAAATGGCATTTAACAAATCCAATGATAAATTTTGTTAAAAACTCATATTTTTATTTTGATACATGGGGAAAATGGTGAAGATCACGTCCGGTTACGATCGTTTTTTGAATTTAACAGAATGAGGAATGAGTGATCTACTGACCATCCAGTTATCGAATATAAGAATATGTAGTTAACTAAATTTTCATTCAGTGATAATTCAAAAATGCTTCAAAAGTTTGAGAAAAGAATGAAAAGCTATGATTCAAATGTCTGTGATCATTTTTTAAAATGACTCTCATGTTTCAAAAGGAAAATTTCAAAGTTTTGAAAAAGAATGTTTCTAACACTGTTCAACATGGTTTATAACTATCTTTGGAATTCAATTGGGTAAATGATCTAAGTTATGTTCGATTTTGGCCATTTTCTGCACTGAACATAATGAGGAGTGAGTGACTTAGTGACCATCCAGTTGTTGTTTCATAAGTTTGGTTATACAATCATTATTTTTCAAACCATCTTTGAAAAATCAAGTGATTTGGGGCTATTTTATCTCAAATTTCTATCAAAAAGTCATAATTTTGTGTAAAAAATGACTCTTTTACTGAAAAGTTTGTTTTAAAATATAAAGATTACTCTTGAATTTCTTAAATGTCAATGGTTTTCACAAACAAGTGTTTTTTTTGTCAATTTGGTATTTTTCAAAATCAGAGTATATCTTTATTATTCTTGTAAGAGTATCATTTCACATATTGCTTTTTGGTGAGGAAACTCAAATAGAAAGAGAGATAAAATCCATACGCGAAAAAGCAAATCAAAGTATGATCGAAAAAGAAATGCCAGAGCATACAAAATGAGATTAAAAGAAAAGGACGAATAAAGCGTATGGCATGTACCCGAAAAAGCAAGAACTGGTACATGAGAAAGAAAATGATCAAAGTGTGCTAAAAAAGAATTGCTAGAGCATATAAAAACAGACAGAGTAGAAAGAGACAAAAATGTTATATAATTGTTGATACTTTATACTTTATCTTATTTTACTAATCACTGGATTTCATCATACAATATTCATAATGACACAACAACAAGTTATTCCTGCTAATCAACTTGGCACCTAGTATCAAGAATTGGCAGATGCAATAACTTTGCCATGCTCCAGAACATTCCATGTTCAGAAGAGTGAAAGATTGTTGGAATACTTCTGGTTGATCATGCTTTGAGTCACGCTTTGACAACAACTGCTGATGTTTCAGTCGTGTGCTTACATCAATTCTGGAAAACTGTCAACAAAGTGCCGAATACTAAATACACTATTCGTTTCACAATTAACAGAGAAACCATCACATACACTGTTGATATGTTTCGAGATACACTTAAGCTGCCAGTGGAGACACCTGAAAATCCATTCATTGTTCTAGCAGACTTGAAGTATATTCCAAGATTTCTTAAGATTGTTGGTTATGAAGGAATTATTGACAAAGTGAGCGCATTTTACACAAAGAATTTGGCTCAACCATGGCAAACAATGTTCAAAATCTTCAACCGTTGTCTTACTACAAGGACATTAGGTCATGATCAAACGAATATCAA
Organism: Tanacetum coccineum; assembly: GCA_026074375.1. Lineage (NCBI taxonomy): Eukaryota > Viridiplantae > Streptophyta > Magnoliopsida > Asterales > Asteraceae > Tanacetum > Tanacetum coccineum. Next base: position 57,059 of record BQNB010001509.1, read on the forward strand.
CATTCTTTAAATTTTTCATGCTGTGATGAATCAAGTTCATGTTGATTATGCTGGACTTCTATGGTGGGATTTTCTACATTGTGTTTAGCAGAAAAAGGATTCGATACAGTATCCTCGCTTCACAAAGCTTATAATTGTTGATCTTATGAAGAAGTTTCTTTCCATTGCCCCGAGACTTGAAGAGGATTATCATTCCATCAAGGATGATGTTCCATTGGGAAGTGTGCATACTACGGGGAATGTGACGGTACGAGGGATACTGATTGTTAGGTCACGTTTTATCTCGAATCACACGATGTATGAAGGTTAAGAATAGAGAGAATTAAAAGAGGAAGGCAAGACTTTCAAAAAATTTCAAATTTTATAAAGAAAATAAAAATGGGAGTGAAAGTGAGAGTTACAAGCCTTAACCCCTTAATGTTGATTAAAGGGTATTTATAGGAGAGGGGAGGATTAACTCCCCTTCCTTTATTTTTCCTAATTTGCAATCTAGTCCCTATTCTTTGGATAATATGGTATTTTTCTCTTTTAAGCATATTTGTCACACTCCTCCTTATTACAAACTACTTTCTAATTCTAAATAAAGTAAAAACATTAATAATAATTAAAAATACCTAAAGTGTCATAATCGACACTTTATGATCCTAACAATCTCCCCCTAAGGGTCGATTATTCTAGGTGTTCCTTTCTTGATCCTAGTGGTCTTCCATTCACGTACATCTCCTAACATCTCATCTAATCACGATGCTTCAACCATTCTTCAATACCTTCCTCAAACAGTTTTAGATACTAAGCATATTCATTATGAGACTTGGAGTAATATAACCATACTTCACATAATTATTATAGCTTTTCAATCCTTCCAATACTCTTTTCAATGTAGCATCATAGAACTTATGAATCTCTTGATATCTCATCACTCTCTTTTCTTTCTTGTTGTTCTTGTATATAATGCCATATACTGGTCCAAAGATGATGGAGAACATCTTATACTTCTCAATACTAGGGAAAGTAATTGTTGGTGCAGTAAGATTGACCTTCTGTTGATATCTTTCTACACCTAGCTGGAAAGCATGAAGCATGTACTACTTTCCCAGATTCACTAAACTTTGATGATATAACAATGTCAATCGCAATCCAGTCTAATTATAGTTCATCTAGCTTGCATTAACAATCAGCACGAATACACATATCCTCAATGTAATTCTTATTAAGGTTCTTGTAATTTGGCTCAGTGATTGACACTATGCTACCATTTACTCTTCTTGCAATAATCTCTTTTATAAACTTGTGCTCATGACCTAATTCTCCATAAGTCTTGATTATTTGAACTATCTTTGAATTTGAGTAGACTTCTTCTTTTGGCTTTCCTGGTTCTTTTTGTCTCTTAATGTAGAAGATCTTTGCATGTGGATTCTTCCAGTGTTCCACATTGTATCGAGCATAAGGATTAAACTTCTTCACACATGTGTCTACCCATCTGGATGTTCTTTCTTTAATGTCATCATCAGAAAAGATAACAGCAGGAAATTTATGTAAAGACAACATAAACTTCTCAGGTCCTAAGTTGCCTTTCTTCAGGTACAAAAGATCATGATTGATAAGAGATAGTGCAGGAGGTTTGGGATCTCTTTGGCAGCTTTGAATGACTGGAGTATGCTTTTGTGGCAATGGTGAGACTAAAATTTCTTTCCTGCTCTCCTACACAATATCATTCTTCAAGAAATTTTGCATCTA
>BQNB010001509.1:60633-85332 GCA_026074375.1 Tanacetum coccineum
ATTATTTGAAGGTTACGGTGTAACACAATATCTGGTTACGCCGTAACAACTGCTTAAATATGGAATGCCGTGTAAGAAGGTTACGGCGTAACACCTTTATCAGTTACGCCGTAACAGGTTCGATACCTATAAATAGATCCTCATTCAAGCAATATCGACATCACTTCCTCCATAGCTAATTAGAGAGGTGACAAAGGCTTCCAACCTTCGAAGAATTCCACCTAGAGTCTAAGGGAGATCACACTTTACTTATTTTTTGTATTTAATCATTCAAATACAAATCCTGTAAGAATTATGAGCTTTCTATCCATGATTACTTCTATTTCTTGTTGTGTTTCTGTTACCATGAGCGGCTAAGCACTTAAAGTGTTGGCCTAGTTATGTAATTACTGTTGTTATGATGTTTGTTTCCTGTTAGATTATGGTTTCGTTAGATATTCCTTGACTATTGTGTAACCCTGGGTTTTGGTAGTACGGGTGGTTTGGACCTGGCTTGACCCATTATTAGATTATCTAGTCAATATGGGATCCATCGGGTACTAGGGAGGATCACTAACTCCTTACCTAGTGTAGGAACTAATCGGTCACCGCACTTATCACTTAATATACTTAAAAAGTACAGGAACTCTTTTAGAGAGGGTTAATAATCTTTATAGGTTATTGGATATGTTTTGGGAATAGTTGGGATTAATCACTACAACCTGGATATCCTACCTCCTAAACGATTTGGACTGAGTCGGAATCGCGGGAAGCATAGGATAGACTGCATATGCATATTCAAGTCTATCAACCTTAGAAACCGCTAATAAAACCATAGTTTAACATTGCATAGGAAAACGTTATCATAACAATAGTAATGAAGTAACTAGGTTAGCACGTTTTCTCTCTTGATATCTCCAAACTCTTTTATTTCCAGTATATAATTTTATTGTTATTTTTAATTCATTTCTACTCAAATCAAAAACCATTTTCTAAACGTGACATTTCAAATTAAAACTAATTACAACTTAGCTCTTGGGACGACCTCGGATTTACCATTCTGTACTACCCACGATCGGGTTCTCTGCCTGTTAGTGCGTTGTCAGGTAGATCGAGTTTTATAAATTTAAAATTTGGTAAAAATAAATTTTAAAATAAAATACGCATCATTTACTCAGATGACTATTTAGCTTTCTTGTACAGAAAGAGTTGAGCATGTTGGAAACATTGGACTTCAACTTACTAATTAGTCTCATGCATATCTGTTTTTAGTATTTGGATAATGGAACTAAAAGCAATTGTATTTAAATAATGAATTGACATACTTGGTATGATCGTTTTTATTTATACTACTGTGTTTTATATTTGCATGTTTAATCCTTAAATAATTTAATTATTCTAAATATGTCCATTGTCGGTTAACAATATAAGAATATTTTTACATTAAGGCAAATGTGAGTGTTGGTTATACATTTTAAATATGTAGATTGTTTACACCAAACTCACATGTTATTCACAAGGGATGCATATTGGACACCCCAAACTTTGAATATTTACTTTTGGATCCTTATCATGAGTAAAATATCAAAAATGGTTAAATAAGTCATCCTTAGGCTAGAGATGTGGTATGTGTTTAATTACACATACCTTTGACCACTAAAATCAGACTTAAATGACTAAAAACGTACCAAAAATACATTGTATTTGTATGTTTTACATTTGTATTATGTAGGTAATGGATATCCAAGAAAAGGACAAAAAAATTGAAGCAAAAACGACAAAACCGAGCACGAGAACGGAAATAGCGTGAAAGAGAAGTCAAGTCAAAGCCAAAAGTCAACAAAAGTCAACAAAAAGTCAAAGTCAAATCAAGTCAAAGTCAACCCCAGGAAGTGGATTTAGAAAGAACATCGAAAACCAAACCCGAAATCCTAAACTGCCAAAAGTGGGCCCACTCGTACCCACCTAGTGGGCCCGGGAAAGCCCACTTATATCTTTATAACCCCTAAACCTAAATAAAAAGCCCAAGTCCTTTTAAGCCATACTCGGCCCAACAATTAGCCCAACACCTTTTATAACACCCCGTTAACCACACCCTCTTTTATAGCGTCCCCGTTAGTCCTTTAAGGACTAACGGTGCAACCAAAGTTATACCATCAAGGACCTTTAGTGCATATACTCATATAAAATAGAGGGACTATTTTTGCCATTTACCCAAACTTGTGCCCTGCACCAATCAAACAAACAGGCAACCCCTTTTCCCGCTCACTCCCCCAATGTTACTGTTCACCCTCCATCCCCAAAATTACTCTTACCCCGAGGTTAAACCCACTTAATACCCCTTCTAGAAGCCAATAATGATGCAATGAGTGATGTATTTGGGCTCTGACACTTTGGCGATCCAAGGCAATCATTGAGGAATGATTGCGTGGACACATCCAAGGGCTAAGATAAATTTAAAGAAGCACAAGTTGATTTGAAGGGCCAAGATTGATGCTGATTTTCCTCTCACACAATAAAACCAAGCCAAGGATCTAGGTCCTTCTATCCGGCCTATAAATAGAGGGCTTAACCCTTGTAGTGAGGGAGTAGTTTTTTCTAAGTTTTTACTCTCTTTTAATGTAATTTTGATTTAAGTTTTTAAAGTTATTTTGTTTGGTTCACATTAAAGTTATTGCTATAATTTTACTTATCTTTTCTTGAAACTAATATGGCCTATATTTTAGAACATAAAGACATCCATTTTAGTTACTCGAGCTCCCTATTAGAATTCTTGTGATCTGTTGCAACCAACGTAAGTAATTCTCACATTATCACCTTAATTTAAACATCATGTGTTAAGCAAATATAAAAGGATTATTTGAAAGTTTCGGATCGAGAGATAGAATCTATAAAGAATAACCAATAATAAGAAGAAATATTTACCTTTGGTTTGTAAGATTAAAAGTCTAGTGATGTGAACCAACACCACCTTCGTCTAATTGTCAAGCGGTGACATAAACTCGTTTATTTAGGTTTGTTTTTATGTGAAATAGTATTTATGTGTCTTAACTGGATATTAAAGTATAGTTAGCAAACGTGTGCTTGACCATTCGTGACTTTGTATGAGAAGTTGTTTGCAAATGTGTGGTTGGTGAAAACGATAGAATCAACCGTTTATAGTTTGTACAGGAAGATGACTTGTAAGACTTGTAATCCGACCAAACAAATTGACCAAATCAAACTGTCACATCAGCGTCAACTCAGCTTTCACTCTTTTAGACGAAACAATGACCAAACACTCATAATACAACCGAACAGATGACCGAACACTTTTTTAAAATTAAATTTTTATTAATTAAATTAAAACATTACAATGATTAAAATAAGACAACCGGTGTAATTTTAGTTTTGGCTACAATTATTATTATACAACATTTGGTAGTACGTTTTGGGAATCGTGAGTTTTTCACCAAGCCCGAGAAACAAATATAGGGAAATAGTTCATGAGTTATCGGTTCGTTGCAAAGTTAGTCCTTAATGACAAACTTTGCAACAGAACAATAACTCAATGACTATTTTCGTAAAAAATTTCACCAGCCCCGAGATAAGTACTATACGGAAATAGTTTCTTTGGTTACGTTCGTGCAAAGTTTAGTCTTTTAATAATGGACTACTATTCGAAAATAGTCCTTAAGTTATCGTTCAGATGCAAAGTTAGTCTTTAACGTAAATCTCACGCTCCGCTAACAGAAAGCAGAGATAAAAAACCTCGTTAAAAACTCAATACTAGTATTATTAGTGGTCTATATTTACACCCTGAATAAACAGGCGAAAAAGACCAATAATGGACCAAGAACTAATAAATGCAATTTGTATTCGTTTGTATTGTGAATTGTGTCTTGCAGGTAACGAATATTGCACAAAAGGAAAAAAAACGAAGCAAAACGGACAAAACTGAGCACGAGAATAAAAATAGTACAAGAAATCGAAGCTGAAGTCGAATTTATCTTAAGTCTAAACCAAATCCAATCCCATTAAACATTTAACCTAAAAAGAAACCCTAAAAACACTTAAACCGTTAGTCCTTATTGATTTACACCGTTAGTCCTAAAACTAACAACCCTCTTATAATCCCCTTAACCACCGTTAACCATTTAATCTTATAAACCCTTACCCGACCCAAAATCCTAATACTAAGCCCAAGTCCAAAAACAAGGTCAATGGTCAACTCCCAAAATCATAGTTACTGTTGCTCCTCCACTTTTCCCTCCCTCTCATTTTCACCATTAACAAACACCAGGGTAAATCACCCCAATCCCACGCATCAATATGCTTCTAGAAGACCATATCCCTAACACCCTCTAACACCCCACTTATCCACGCTGGCGATCCCAGGAGGCGCTCATTGGTGGATGTGACGTCAAAAATCAGGGTCCACGGATTGCTGGGAAATGTGGGTGCGTTTGGATTTGAAGGGTCAGGATCAATTGCTTGGAGAACACTCCTCAAGCCTCTCACAGAAGAAACACACCTAAGCCTCATGGCTTCTCTATAAATAGAATAGGATTTCTTCATTTTTATCATCTAGGAGTAGGGTAATTTAGTGTAGTGTAGGTTCTTATTTTCCAGCTTATTAGTGCTTATTGTCAAAAATTTTCGTCTTTTAAATTTTGTATTTCCTTTCAAGTAATGTAATTTTCAATAAGTGTTAATAAAATTAAAGTTTGCTTTAAATTCATGTTCAAATTCCTCGTTTATACAATAATGTTGTTTATCAATAAGCTCTGATAAGCTAATAAGCTTATTTACTCCTGTCTCACTCAGTTAAGCTTTTTCAAAAGCTTAACTGAGTTTTCACTCTCAAATTCACTCAAATCAATTCAGTTTACTTGAATAAGCCAAATGGGAAGATAAGCCAATTTTGGAAGGGCTTATAGGGCTTATTCTTAGCTTAATTAATAAGCTAGCTGTGATTGACTCTATTTAGAGCAATTAAGGTCCCTGTTTAGCTGGGACAAAGGTACACTTTTCCTTTTCTTTCTTTTTAGCTTATTATCTATTCTGCTTATTGTCTTCTTTTTATTTATGCTTATCTTGCTTATTCTGTCCTTAAGTAGTTTAATATACTTAGTTTAAAGTTTATGCATAGCTTGCTTTAAAATTTTATGTGTTCTGTCCAATTTTAGGTTAATTTAGCTTTTAATTAGTCTATTAGTCAGTATTTTTAAGTTTTCAAAGGTTAAATCTTAAAATTTAGGTTTATAGCAACCTTAGTTTGAATCTGTGGTATTTTGGTCTTTTAACTTAGCTTATTTATTAATATTTTGATTAGGTGATTGTTAGTGTTAATTTTATGCTTGTTATGAGTCACTTATGCAGTAGTTTAAGTGGGAAATGGTTAATTGTGCTTGAGTCATATCTGTCTTAATCACCAAGACTCAATTTCAAAGTTAAAAGCTCATTTTCAAATTGCAAATTGAAATGGACTTAAGCTTGTTTTAAGGTCTAATTTTGAGTAAATAAGTTCTTTGGACATTGAGATTGATTTGTGTCAGCTTATTTTCATATTTAGACTTCATTAGGTAGCTTTAATCTAGGGCTGCATTTGCTTATTTTGTCTTTTAAATACAAAAAGCCAAAAACAAAGGGTTGTCTGCCTCTTTTTCAAATCTTAATTTCTAGCTTATTTTATATTAAACTTAGCTTAATTTTTGTTTGAATTAGTTTATTGAGTCAAGTAGTTGAATTGTTTTAAGTTTCTAAACCTTTTCTTAGCTTATTTTGTCTTAATTTTAAGCTGTTAAGTTTTCATAGAAAATCAAAAAGCTAAAAGCCAAAAGTAGAGTAGCTGTCATTTTCTCCTTGCTTTGTCCAGCTTATTTCTTAGGCTTATCTGCTTAATTCCTGCTTATTTATTTCCTTTAGGTATAGGTATTCATCTGTTTTTTGGTCAATAGCTTGTTCTGAGTGCTTAATTGTTCAAAAAGCTAGCTTAAACTTTGGTCACAAGTCTTTTAAAATCTGTCTTAGTGTCAAGCTGTCTTAAGGGCTTCAGATGATCTCCAACTTAATCTTTTTGCTTATTTCCTGTACATTAGTGCTTATTAGGACTAGGTATTAGTCTACTTTAGTTTTTTGAGTTTTTCCATTTGTTATGTAGTTAGAAAATTCCAAACAGTTTAAGCCTTAAGTCATATAAGCTTTTAAGGCAACTCGCCAATTTCATTTGTTTTTTCTGAGCTTATTATTAAGTTTCAATAATAGGTCCATTTAGTAAATTTGTTATTTACATGTTGTTTAGCTTTCAAAAAGAAAAAGTTTCATAAAAAGAGAGGCCCACAAGGGACGAACCTGTTACCTCCCGCTTTCCTAGGCAGTGTAATATAACAGCACACTCACAACGACCATCTGCCCTTGGGACATATTTTCAAATATTACTTGCACCAAAATAATATAATATAGCCATTTACGCCAGTTATGCTATAATTATGGCTTATTTTCGCTGGGCTTATCCTATTTAAGCATCTTTTCTCATGTTTTAATATTTTTCTTACATCCTTTATCTTCCAAAGTAGCTGTCTGTAATTTTTAGAATTTTTCGATAATTAGTTTAGTATTTGTAATTAATTTTTTAGATTAAGAATCTTTTTAATAATAATAAATAAATATTATAAGACAAAACAAAAAAATATTAATCTTTTTCTGGAAAAATTATTTTTAAGTCATAATTTAGGATTTACAAAAAATTAAATTTGGCGATTTGTAGGGTCTAAATTTTGATATACTTGCTTGACTTAAGTCGCGACTAGAGATTTTCCGTTATCATTTTTACTTATTTTATTAATTGTCTTAATCGTTACTTGCGTTTGCATGTTTTTATGCGTTTTCATTAGTAGTTATAGAAACCAAAATCAAAATCTCTTAAAATCATTCAGATCACGCGATCACAAACTTAACCGATTCTCAATTCGCACCTCGTCGGGATACGACTCGGGAAGGTTTTGAATTTTACTTTAGAAAAAAGTAATCTTCTAGAATCCTCGCGGAATACTTATCTTATACTATTATTGACTAATCCTTATACTATATATTACGTATAGGTATCGGGAGGAATCAATTCTAAAGACTATTTTCTCCACCTCCGGACTTTTCTTATAACTCCCGGGATCTAACATAGTGCCGGGATCATTTTGATTATTAAGGACAGAATTAACAACCTCATTGTTTTCTACATTCTCCGTTCCTTCCACCATGTTCTCAATCTCCTCAGCTATCAAGTGCTCTTTAACCTTTTCTTTATTTTGCTTGGCTTCAAGATCATCATGACTTTTTTGCTCAGCAATGCTTAGTTGAATTGTATCTTGTACAATCATTTCTTCAACCTCAACAGCAGTTGGGATTGGTGTTGGTGGAGTGAGTCGAGTTGACCGTCTTGGTGGAATACAAAGTCTAATAACAGTAGACTTTCATTGAGCACTTGATTCTCCTTCATCCACATCAGTTTTAGGTGACATAGGGGCGCTAGTTGTCCTATGCGTTCCCTGGGTAGACGTAATCGGCTATGACTGAGTCGTAGGAACATCTACCCAAAAGCTTCAGCATACAACCGATAGTTCTCTATGAGCTTCATCTCATCAGTTATCATCTAACTTGGAATCATCATTCCAACTCCTGGCTTATTCTTCCCTGAATTAAATATGCTTTTAACCATTTCATCATGTTCCAGATTGTGATACTTATCACGAACTCTTCTTGAAATCTCAGGAAATGCAGTCATGTAGTGACCATCAATGAGCTTTGTGAATCTTGGATAAGTAATAGTGTTGATGGATGTTCGAGTGCATAGTGCAATCCTTCCCAAAGTAATTCAGCATAATCTACATGCACATTGTTGACAAAACAAGAGATGGGGGGGGGGGGGGGGGGAGGAATGTGGGGGGGTGGGGGGGAGGGGGGGGGGGATAAAGTAGTGGTAAGTATGTGATGAGTGGTTTTGTGGATATGTTGATGTGAGATTAGGTGATGGGGTATGTTAGAGTGGGGGGGGTTGTGTTGTTAGGGATTTGTAGGAGGTAGTGTTTGTTTGGTATTGTTGTGTTAGTGTGAATTATTATATTTTGTTATTCAATTATAGTATAACGTATTCCGAAAGACTCAAAAGATATTCCTGTTTGGACGCAAAGGAAACATCAAAAACCCCGGAGTCAGTTTCCAACGGAGGGTGTGAATTGAAAATCGAGAACGTTTGTGATCGCGCGTTTTGAATGGATTAAGATTTTTGGATTGGAGTACTAATTCTACGATTAAAATGCAAAAACGATTAAAGAAAACCTAAAAACGAAAGCTAAAAAATTAGATTTAAAACTTAAAACGGAGACACCGAATCCGAAACCCGTTTCTTTTCTTAAAAACACTAAAATTTTCAAATTAACCCTATGGGGTGGGGGGGAGTTAGGGGGTCAAAGCAAAATTTAATTTTTCCTAGGTATTTTGTGCAAAATGATAAAAGAAAATTTTTTAAAAAAGTATTATATTTTTTTGACTTTTTAATAATTTTTTATGAATTAAAAATTGTTTTAATAAGAAAAAATGATTAAAACAATCGTAAACAAATTTGAAGAAAAATCGTGAAAATTATCTAAAAAAATACTTTAACAGTGGCTTGTTCGAAGAAGAAAAAAAAAAGCTATTGTAAAATGAGGCTTAAAAAATCAATCCAGAAATATGCCTTAAATAGGCTGAAATGCTTATTGGGAGAAATGAGTATAACAGAAATAAAAGTAGTAGGGGCTAACAGATGGCTCCGACTTACATAGGTGCGCGATGTTTAAAGTGTGTGGAGAGTGTGGGACGGGACTAATGTGCTATAAAAGGAGTCACAAGTCGAATCCTTCGTGGCTTATCCATTTTTTGAAAAAATATTTTTTTAATTTTTTTAGTAACTTTAAAACTCATATTTTTTTACTTTTTTTAAAACTTGTAAAACTCACAAAAATAAGCAAATTTTAAAAAGTAACTTTTTTACAAAACTCAAAATAAGCTGCTAAATAAGCAAACAAAAAGTGGCAGTTTTAACTTTTTTGCACTAAGTCCTAAGGTAGCTAAACTGTTTGGAAATTTATGACTATGAAGCTAAAAGAAAGCAAGATAAGCAAAAACAACTATCTACCTAAACCTAAATAAGCACTATGAACTAGAATAAGCCAAGGAAATACAGACAGATAAGCACAAAAAGGGAAATAAGCTCTAAGCTAAAAGTGGCAGGCAAACAGCCTAAGGACCAACTTTGGAGCTTATTTTTAAGCTCTTTAATGGAACCTTATGGGCTTAAGGCTTATACCAACATAAAGCTTGGCTTAAGGGCTACAAGAATCAGTAAAAGGAAAACAATTTGAAAATCATGTAAGCTACTAAAAATGCTAGTGAAATTGGCTTGAGACAGTCAGCATATGCTGACTTTGGTTTTCTTTGAAAAACAAATGGGCTTATGCAGGCTTAAAAATAAGCTGGTAAATAAGCTCAAAAATGAAAGTTAAGTTAAAACAGATTGAGTTGGACAGACAATGAGCTTATGCTCAAAATTTCAACTCCTAAAAACTATTCTAGCTATCTGAAATTTGACAATGAAAAAGGGACATTTGAAACTTGAAAGACACTTGACCAAAATTTGACAGATTTTAACAACAAAAAAGTAAACTTAAAAGACACATATCCTACTTCATAAGAACAATAAAAAGACACTAAACCAAGGCTTTAAAGGCTGGTTTTAAAGACCTATCAAATAAGCACTTTCAAAACTGTTTTGACCCACAGTTTTAAAAGGCCAATTACGAAATACCTTAAAACAAGTTTTAGGACCTTAAAACCTTGAAAACAAATTCAAAACAACTCAAAAAGGCTGGCCAAAAGTGGCCAAGAGACCCAAATGGATTTTTACCCAATTTTACCCACTTTGACTTCTTATACCAAACACCCCTTTAAGTTTTAAAATCAAATTTTAAAGCTGATTTTGATGATTTAAGCAAAAGGTTTTGAAAAACAGATAATGAAAAACTAATGTTGAGCAAAAATAAGCAAAAAGCACACAAAGAATAGCACTAAAATAAGCAAAATATCAATAAGCAGTTAAAAGGCATTAAAGGACAGTTTTAAAGAAAAGCTCAAATAAATGACATATAAGCAATAAAGAAAGATACATAAGCATAAATCAACATAAATAAGAACAATAAGCATGAAAATAAGCACAGAAAAGCATATGAATAGTAAATAAGCAAAAATGAAAATAATGGGAACTTACCACACCCTTGCTCAAAACAGGGTGAATAAAGCAATCTACAAGCTCTAGCTTGTCAAAGACAAGCTAGTATGGTCCTATAAGCTCTTTCAAAGCTAGCTTATCATCCAATTGCTAAGGTAAGTTAAGGGTGACTCTTTTTTTGTGTTTTTCTTGATTTTTAGGACAAACAAGTAAACAAGCTGATTATATAGGCTTTTAATCACTAAAAAGTTTATATAATGGCTTATAGACAGTATTTTAAAGACAATAAAGTAAATGAAAAGTATTTAAAGAAGACTTTAAATTTTCATTAACTTAAAAGAAATTACAATGCATAAAGTAAATGACAAGTAATTTAAAAATGACAGTAAAGTAAATTGCAATAAAAATGGTACAAATTTGTTAATTCAAAGCTTGACTTAAACAAAATTCAACAAAGGAAATAAGCTATACTAGTCCTATATTTATACTAAGAGTCTTCAAGCTATGGCTCTTCTTCGTGTGTTTCTTCTGAGAGAGAGAGAGCTCAAGCATATGTGTTTCTTGTATGAGATAAAGTCCAAAGCAAATCTCAGCCATCCATTTTTCTTTGTGCCCAAGTCTTATGATCATAACCCTTAATTTCGTTTGTCCAATTAGATGTCAAGGGATTGCCAAGGTGGCAATTGTTGTTTTGTGAGGTGGGGATAGTGAGAGTGACAGTTTTGTTGTGGGTGAACAATGAACGAGGTGAGGGAAAGTGATGGGAGAGATGATGAATAGTGCCAAAAGGATTTTGGCGGGAAAGGGTACTCTGTTTTGATTTGGTAGGGTATAAGTTTGTTGGTATGGCAGAAATGGTCCCTTATTGTGTATAATTTGATTGCAAGAAAAGTCCTTTGTGGTGTTAAACTTTTGGGGATTTGCCAGGTTTGGCCCCTCAAGGTGTATGGTAGAGTTGCAAATACAGTCCTTGTGGTGGCTAACAATGTTTGGGGTAAAAGGGTATTTTGGGTTAACGTACACATGATATGCGGGTTTAACCAGCTTTAGCCCTCACATTATATGATTTTTGTGTAGTGAGGTATTTACACCTATCCCAGTCCATATGGACTAACAAGATAAGGGTTAAGGGAAAATGGGCTACATGATAGTATAAGTAGTTCGTCGTTTGGGCTTGGATTATGGGCATGCGGCCGTCGTGATAATTATACAAATGAAAGAATTGGCCTTTTTATGCATCATAAGTCTATCATGTGATACTTCAATTGGGTCTTGGCGCCGACCCGGATTTAGATGGGCATACTGTGTGGTGCCCGTTAACATTTCTGTCGATTTTGGCTTATGACCTTTGAGCGCTTTGACTATGAGTCGGGGGATGACTTTGACTTTGACTTTTCTACGCTTTTCCATTTCATGCTCGTTTTGTCGCGTGTTGGCTTTGGATTTTTATGGTCCATTGTTGGTCGGATATCCGAGTTCGTTTCACACTATAAATGAAACATACAAATACATTGTATTTTGGTTACGTTTTTTTGAATCATTTAAGTCTGTTGATTATTTGGGAAAATGGTAGTGATAATTAAAGGGCACAAACGTGGCCTAAAATCCCTCATAACTAAATTCTTGCCGAGTGAGTGTGTGTGTCCTCACGACAATGCTTACAAGTAAGCCTTGAGAAACAACCTAAGACTGCCTGCAAACTCGCATCGACTAATATAACTGCTCAGAAAAGTAGCTAAAGTGTTCTTCACGGGGAATGAAAGCGACTCAATAGGCTTTGAAAAAGCCCCATTTTGACCATTTTTAAGAATGATAATACGTTATTCCTAGCACATTATTTTTGTATTTTTTCGCTTTTCACATTTTTTTGTACTTTTCTTTTTTAAGCAACTAACTTAACAATATTTGACTAATTCGTTATGTTTATAACTATTAGTGATATCAATAGAGACAAGACGCATTTCAATCCCTAAAATGGCCTCAAGAAAAGGTAAGATTCATCGTTCCCTAACTTTACTTCTAGTCCTAAACCAAGGCTTAAAAGAAATCACGTTAAAATATACAGTTAAGATGCTAACACTAACATCATAATTCCAAACCAAGCTTAAAACGAAATCACCGTTAAATATAAGTTAAGATGCTAACACTACTCATATTTGTAACTTGTGAACTTTTCACTCCCAACAATTATTATATCTTAGGTGAATGTGCCATTTCGAATTTCAACCATGGATCAACGTTTTGCAAAATTCTATGCTTCACGTTCCACCCGAGAATAATGAGTTTAAAGGCGAGATCATCCCATGTAGCGACTTTCGTCTCGGCACATCCCAACCTTGCGGCTAAGTGACCAGGCTTTTGACACCCCACAAAGACTAGTATCGGGACTCACGGACCTTCAGTTTCAAAGACTCTTAGGTTTCCCGTATATACATAGCTTATTTAGAAAAACTTAAAATGAAATAGTCTTAGTTCAAAAGCATATTTAAATTTAAGAAAAAGAGATTTTCCCTATATTTATTAACTCACATTTACTACACTTAATACAATTATTCATTCTTAAGGAAATCCTCGACCTTTTAGAAGGCTGCAACATCGGTTGTGAGCCGGCAAGATGCAGCAAACTTTTATCAGTCTCGGATTATTATTCTTACTATGGGCTTTCTTTAGAAGGCTGCAACATCGGTTGTGAGCCGGCAAGATGCAGCAAACTTTTATCAGCCCACAGTTTATAATTATTATTTATCACATTTTTAGGTATTTTACACTTTTTATTACCACGATATATAGAGAAAATTTCTTTTTGGAAAATTTAAGTATAAATTTGAACTAAGACTAAAATTATTACTATCGACTACATTTCAAATTCAAAAATTGTTGATTTAAGTTTAATTTTCAAAAATAGCACGTATTATTAGTCCGGTTAGAAGCTTATGGGAGAAAAAGCCACAAATTACACACATGAGCTCTTAAGATTTCCAAATAATCCTTGTTTAGCATCCAACTCATACTTAACTCTATCATTTTTCGTTCTTCGCAAAGATCCGCGAATGCTTAGTCTAAAAGTTAAGGAACAAGCTAGAGCTCAACACGCTCGATCGAGTCAAAATTTATTCTTATTCTACCCAGCAGGAAAGTCAAAATTGTGACAAAACACTTATTTTATTTTTGAAAATTTTTAAAATTTTTCATTTTTTTGAAATTTTGGTGGTAAAAACAGGATTACGCGAAAACAACGACTGCAGGCACAATCAAATCGATAGATCCCCCCATACTAGAATTAAACATTGTCCTCAATGTTTTAAGAAGGGTCTCTACGTAAATCCTAAGCCGTTTATTAAGTATGCTTAAAGATAAACGTTAGTCGATAAGATTTGGATATTGGATTCCCAAAATGAAGCTGAGGATTTGAAGCTCGAGTGATCGAAGGACAAAACCGCGAGCACGAGAGGCTTCAAAAATCCGGGGAGTCTTCACAATCAGGGAAATCCTAGACATAAAACACAAAACATGAGAAAGGTAGAGACGATCCTCTTCACAACACACTTATTCATTAATACTACTATTAGGATAAGCATGGGTTGCCACCTACGAAGCGCTTGTTTAAGGTCACTAAGCTTGACCCGATCCCCCATACTTGAGCTTTGTCAAGGGGGATAAAAATGGGGATGACGAACACCCAAATTAGGAAGTGTTGTCAACCATGATCAACATCGGGCTTTTATGATGAACAATCTGGAAGCTTTAAGGCCCCCCCCCCCTGTGGTTTCCCCCCCCCCCCACCACCCTCGCCGCCCCGATGTGAATTGAAGAAGGAGGAGAATTGCTTCTTTAAAGCAATAACACCGTGATGAAACTGTGTCCTCATTTTTGGATGAAAAATAGAATAAAGTATCAATCACGGGGGAAAGAGTAGCAAGAAATATCCATGGATTTGACTTCAATGTCATAGCCCCGATCGTAAATCTTTGTATCAATCTCCGAAGGAGAAGAAATCATTAAGATCGTATTCTGAGATCATTAATAAAGCGAATGAAGTCAAAACCATATAAGGGCGAGAAGGGTGGCAAAAAATAAGGCACATAACCTGGTCATGTCTTCCACCACATCAATGGTTGAATCTCCCGAATCAGGATAATCAACAGGAAATGATTCAAACTCGGGAAGGAAAGTAGAATTATCGTCATCTTCCGAGTCGAAATCATCACTCTCAATACCCGGTGGTATTGAGTCATCCGGACCGTGTAATATATCGATCTCTTCCCTAAGAGCATCAACGGAGATGTGGAAATAGACCTCGATGAACATATAGAATGGCTTGAAAAGCTTATACTGGAGGTCGGGGATAAGACTCACGTATAACAATCTCTCAACAAAACGAATGTCTTACTCAGGATCAAATTCGGCTTCATTAATTCCCGGTGGAATTAAATCAATATGAGCGAGTTCACTGAAGAACTGCTCGAGAAGAGAATCAATCTTAGGAGAAGAAATGATCGAAGCATCAACCTTATCAGAAATGATTTCTTCATCAAAAAGAGGGTTCGAATAAATTTCCTTCGGAACGTCCTCATCAAAAATTACTCTCGTCACTTAAGTAAATCGTTCGAAGAGAAAGAGGATTGGAAACGTATAACATTATTGTTTGTTAGAAAATCATCACAATCGGGCACATCACACTCACATTCATCCTCGGACTCACTTGGGGTAGGGACAAGGTTCTCGACACTAGACTTTATGAATTCGTCCGATTCCGTTGCCGGAATAGTGACTTTTGAATGTCAATCGATGAATCAAAATTTTCAAGATTCTGGTTTTGACCAATTTCAACCACCACAGTCTCCCGTCATTCATCAACCTCCTCAAGAAATGAGTCATGGGAAGATTTGCAAGCCGAGAAGACCTAATAAAATGCAATAGAAAACTTCTAAAGAAAGTTTTAAATCGTATTTCTTTTCAGAAAACGCCGAAGGTTTTAATGCAAGCTTGGAACAAATTTCTTGAAATTAAGCATGCTCAATCCGAGGACGTACAAGAATTGCTTAACAAACTTGTTGAAGATGTGCGAAGTATAAACGAGGAGTTGGCAGAATTTACTAATACTCCAACTTGGAATTTGCCTAACACATCTTACGATGATGACGATGACGAGGAAAGTTCTATTCCTTTGAAAGATATTATTATTTTTGGACTTCCTCCGTGTGTTGCAATCATACCCGTTTTATTTACCGAGGAGCCCGTTGACTTTCTCTTAATGGAGGATGAGCATTTTGACACGTGAAGACCCCCGCAATTTTCACTACAAAGAAATTTGTATGTTTGAAAAACTTTTGTTAAAGATTGTGGGAACGTCATCACAGACTTGATTTGCGAACGGGTCCTAGAACATAAACAAACAAACCTTGAGGTGGACAATCGTACCATAATGAGCACGTACCTACAAATCTACACATCAAGGATATTATTTAATGGGCTTGACTTGGAAAAAGGAGGAGTATGGTTAAAACTATAGTCCTTGATTGTAACAGTGACTCCCTGATCAAAGACGAGTTGTTCCCTGTTGACAAACGAAACTCGGATGAAATTTTCCTCACAAATGTCTCTATAGAGTGTTGACTAGCTGGTTTGAAAAAAACATACGACTCAATGATAAGGATATGGGAATTTGGAGTCATAGACAACCCATTTCCTGACTCTATCACGCTACAACCGGGGCAATTTCCACCATTATGGGGACCCCCACAAAACGAACAACCATAATGGTTAAACGAAGACATAATGGAGAATAAAACAAATAAGAGGGTAAGAAAAAAGAATTAAATATCAAAGAGTTTAAAGGAGATTATTTTTGGTTTTTGATTTTTTAAACAACAAAAATTTAAATAAGGACAAAATGAAACGAATAACTTAAAACCGAAAATCAACTTGCTTCAACGTAGCAGTCTTTAAAAGAAAATCACAAAGGAGCGGAGGAGCAGGAAAGCGCAACTATAAAAAACCTTTTTCCTTTTGGGTCGAGTTTCCTCGGAACAACCCTCCTTATACCCCTCTTAGAGTTTGTTAATCTCTTAAAGGTGAGCCGTATTTCACAAGTGACACAAAGGCAAGTTTTAAATCTTTGGTTTGGGAACTTATTATGACAATGCCTCAGTCGAGAGCATTATATTGATGATGATTTTTAATGATAATTAAGGATAATGTTTTTATATTTTTGATTTCTTAGTATTTTTTTAAGAAATGAAAATATTTTTTGTATTATTATATTTTTATAAAAATAGAAGAAAAATATTCACAAACGAAAATTGGAAAAAATATATTAACTTCACGGAGGAAAGGTACTTACAAGGCTGACACGAATCCGTCAACCTAACGAATATTGTCGCAACACACCTCCCCGGCAGCGGCGCCAAAAATTGATTGATAGTAATTATATATATATAACTAACTAGCAAATTCCAACAAGTCACCCTTGACCAAGGTAACTAGTCAAAATCTACAAAGAAAATCAATATATATCCGGAAGTATAATATTCCCGGGTCGTTCTCCCAACGAGGCGTGAAATTGACAGTTACGTTTTTGGTTTGACTTTTGGATGCTTGAATAATCAAAGATTTGATTGGGTTTTCTAAATTCTACGGGAAAAACATTAAAAGGCACGGGAATTTAAACCTAAACTACGAGAAAGCAATAAAGGCAACGGAAATAACTTAAAAATCTACGGGAAGCAAAATAAGGCAATTAAATAAATCCTAATACTATGGGAAACATAAGTAAGGCATTGGAAAGTAAATCCTAAGTCTATGGGAACATAAAAATGAAGGCAATTAAGGTTAAAGCACGAAAATGAGAACGGGAATCAATCATGTTCTTTAAAAAAAACAAATTCTAAAATTTTAACCCTACTAGTTCAAATTTATTTTCCCTAGGTCCTAAATAATAAAAGAAAATTTTAAAAAAAGAATTATATTTTTTTTTGATTTTTATTTAATTTTTTATGAATTAAAAACAGTTTTAAAAAGAAAATTTCATTAAAAATACTAAATAAAATAGGAAAAATATGAAAAATTCAGGGAAAATCCATTAAGCTATGAGGAATAAAGGAAAAATAAAAACTTCACCAACTGCTGAACAAATAAGCAGAGAAATAAGCAAATAAGTAAATAAGCAATAAACTAAAAAGTGCATATAAATATTAAATGATGCAAGTAATAACCTGAAAAAGACCCTAGGGCAGATGGTTTGTGTGTGCGTGTGTGAGGTGCTTGCTATCTAAGGGGAGTCATGGTTCCGCCCTCATGGCCCAACCCTTTTTTTTGAAACAGTTTTCTATATAATATTTTATTTTTTAAAAACTTAAAGACAAGCTGTAAATAAACAACTTTTGTGAAGAACTTAAAGCTGAAATTCACAAATAAGCTAGAAAAAGCTAGCTTTAAGCTGGCAAAATGCTAATACTAACAAAGGGCTTAAAAGCTAAACTGTTTTGGCTTTTCTATAACTAATAAGTAAATGAAACAACAGAATAAGCAAACACAGATATAAACCTACACCTAATAAGTAAGAGTGAGCAAAAATAAGCAAAATAGACAAGCTGAAAAGCACAGAAAAGTAAATAAGCTAATGGGCTAAAAACTAGAAACAAACAGCCTCAAGGTACCCCATTGAGCATATTTAATAAGCCATAAATGGAACCTATGCATAGCAGCTATAGGGCTTAAAGCTTATCCAAAAAGCAAATAAGGGAGTTAAATGAAAAATGAATTGTGTGAAAGACAAATTAAGCTATAAAAAAGGTACTTGAAAATGTCTGCTACACACAGAAATATGCTGAGTTTTGGTTCTCTTTTTGAAAGAAAAATGCGCTTTTTGCAGACTGAATTTAAGCTAGGAAAATATGTCCAAAGTGCAAAGTAAGCAAAGACAGATTAAGATGAACATCTAATGAGCTTATTTTAACAATTTCAGACCATAAAACCAACTTAACCTATCTAAATTTAACTTTCGAAAACTGGCCTTTGAACTTTTGTAATGGAAGACAATAGGACAGAATTCAACTCAGAATACAAAAGGCAAATGCAAACTTAATATTAACTCATTAAACTACAATAAAGGACCTAAACCAAGCTTTAAACTAACACTCAACAGCAATGAAAACAAATAAGCTGGTTTATAAAATTATTTCACCTCAGATTCATAGAAAAGATAACTAAAACCTTAAATCCAAATTGTAAACCTTAAACTTATGAAAACAGATTAAAGTGACTCAAAAGAGATTGTTAATGTTGGCAAAGTGGCCCATTCCCATTTTACAACACTCGATTTATGACCCGATTTATTGGTCCTTAACCCAACACCCCATTAAAAAACTAGATTGCATTTTTAAACACATAAAGGCTCATTTAAGCTAGAATTTTTGCTCAACCAGATTTAAACTAAGTCAAATAAGCAATAAAAAAACTAATCTTAATAGACAATAAGCCAGGGAAAACAGCAGAACAAAATAAGTAGTTTACAAGATTATAAAAGACAATTAGCTGAAATTTTCATTAAAATGTAAAAAAAATACAAGACTTTAATTTAAATGACAAGAGAAAGTAAAATATAAGAATTAAACATTAAATTACAATACTCCTACTCCTAGTTCCTAGTTAATTTTTCTTCTGTCTTCTTTCTTCTTTTTATAAGCTGTCCATGTCTTCACTTGTGTGCTTGTAAGTTTGTGTTGTGAGAGAGCTTCAAAATATCATCTCATTCATTCAAAATTCTTTGGCACCAAGCAATACGATCTACACCCTTGATTTCTTTTCTTCAAATCTTAACCAATGGGGCGGTTTAGGATTGCCAGGGTGTTCAAGAGCCCATGTGGGGGTGGGGTTGAGGTTTTTTGTCATGGGGTGAAGGTTTCATGTCATGTAGTTGCAGGGTTATGAAACGGATAGGGATAATGAATAGGGTTTAGGCGGGAAATGGGTTTAACAGGATTTAGGTGAAAGGTTTTGGGAAGTGGCAAGATGGACCCCTGAAAGTGTATTGTTATATTACATGGTAAGTCCAAGTGGTGATAAAAGTTTGGAGGTTTTGGCAGAAATAACCCCTCAGTTTATATAGTGATGTTACAGTTACAGTCCTTAGAGGACTAACAGGGTTAATGGGAAAAGGGTGGGTCCTTGGGCTAACGGTGTTAATGTAGTTAATTGCCACAGGATATGGTGTTGCCATTTTTGGGCTGGTTTGTTTTTAAGAAAAAAGGAATGGGCTTTTAAATTGGACTAAAAGGGTTTTATTTAAATATAGTGGGTTGACTCGGCCCACTAAAATGGGTACGGGTTAGCCCATTTTATCATGATAGGGTTTCGGGTTCATTTTTCCATGCTCTTTCCAATGTCGTATCCCGGGGTTGACTTTGACTTCTGATAAGTGTAGAATACACATATCCGTTTGTACCTAAAATAACCCAATTAAACCCATAAACTAGACCAAAAATGGCAAAACTTTATGCTTGTATTTGGTTTTGAGAGTGCAGGTACGGATATATCAAAAATTTACAATGAAAATATAAAAAAACAAGCCAACACGGACACTAAGAACAGAAGAGAACGAAAAGAAGGCCAAAGAATCAATGCCGAAGCCAGATAAGTCAAGCCTCAGTCAAATCGCAGTCCAAAGAAAAGATCAACTCTGGTCAAACAGAAAACACCACACAAGACAAAACCCACAATAATCCAATTTCCAGTCCCTCAAGTTCATAAATGTCCAAAAATGACCCCCACCGCCTCTATGGGCCCTTAAATCATTATTGGGCCTTAAATTCCTAAATATTTCCACACCGGATCCATTTGGCCCAAAAGCCCATTTAAAAGCCCACTTAGCTTAGCCCATTTCTCCTTTAATAAACCATATGGGCTAATCTTGTAATTTCCTAAAGATATTTATAACAAGAAAAAGGGAAAAGAAAGACAAGGGCCATTTGTGTAATATCCCAAAGATATAATGATTTTAACTGTCAAAAAAATAGGCGTGAACCCCTTTTTACTATTCATCGTCACTAACATTTTACGAGTCACACCCCCCCCACAAGGGTAAAATAAGGGGCTTTCACAATTCAAAGGAACAAAGTGGACAATTCTAGCGCACCTAAGCAAATAGAAGGAGAGAATAAGTCATATCAAAGTCCTCATTAGCTCACACAAAAGGAAGAACACGTCGTAAATGAAAGCACAAATTCCATGTGGGCGTTTTTTGGAGCAAAAACACTCACAAAAGAAGCAATGGACATCCAAAAGTGGAATGACACTCTGGCAATCTTCAGGTGGTCCACACAATGAACAATATCGGCCACAATAAAGTCTCAAAGATTGAATAAAAAGAAAATTGGCTGAGATTGAAAGATTGGAGAGCAAGGCAAGAGATCCTAGAAGCTTCTTTCAGCACCTATAAATAGGGCCTCACTCTTCACACACACACCCGAATCTTTTAGTAAAGATTGTATCTTAATTTTACTTTAAATCTTTGTAATTTCCTTTTAATATTGTAATCAAGTTTTCTATTAATTGAATTCGTTTGTTTTCTTAATCTCTTTTAAGCTCTCTTGTTAACTAAATAAGCTCTTATTCTACCTTAAACTTTTAAACTAAATAGTCATAAGCTACTCATAAGCTCTTTCAGTCTATAAGCTGAAATAGAGTTTAATCAAGTCAGAAATAATACTTTCCAAACCTTAAAACAATCTAACTTACATTTACCATGGAATTCATTGGAATTGAGCTTTTTGGAAGAGGGATCAAAAGGTGAAGAGTACGCCCTATGGACTTATACCCTAGTCTTATTCATAAGCAAATGGAGCTTGTATCTGCCCTATTTGGGTGCCTTTTGTTTGAGACTAAAGCTTTTTAAGTTTTCTCTTTAATTCATATTTAATTACTGTCTCTAGATCTTATTAGTTTTAGATGCTTATTAATTTTGCTTAGTTGCTTAATTGTGCTTATTTCTTTTTACTAGTGTTTATTAGTCATATGTTTTCAACTGTTTTTTGCTTAAATAGATAAAAATCATTAGTTCTTATTTCTGTCATAAAATCCTTAAAAAAACCAAAAATATTAGTGAAATAGTATAGATCTTTGTTTCTAGCTTACTCAGTTGTTAAATCATGTTTAAAATGGTAGATTTAAGTTTTTTAAAACCTAGTCAATAAGTTTTAAACATATAGTTTTTTTTCATTTTAAAGCTATTATCAAAACTGTCAAAATCAAAAGGGTTTTTGATTAAGCTCATGACCACAAAAAGTCTATCAAACTTGAAGCAAATCATTTTGATAGCTGAGCTTTCAAATTTAATAAGTTTTTAAAAGATTTCATAAGTTAGTTTGATATTTTAAAAGTTATTATGATTCATAAAATGATTCTTTCTGCACCAGGGCATTTTCTTAGATTGTAACTTGTCAATTATTGAACCAAGCCATCAATGCTTGTTATTAGCTTGTTTAGTGTTCTAACACTTAACTGAGTGTGTAAAAGTGCAGTTTACACCTTAGGTAACATGCACTTTGTGCAAAGTGCACCAGTACTAACTAAAAGTTAGTACTGCTGTCACAGTTAGTACTGTCACTTTTAGCTTAGTCTTTAGTTAAGTAAAAGTAGGATTTAAGCTTTTAAATTCAAGTAGGGTTAAGTCTAAGTATAGCTTATTATAGATTAAGTTTTAATTTGCATTTTCTAGCTTATTTTCATAGCTTAATGTTGCTGTCAAAATCATAAAAAGTTCAAAAACACCAAAAACAGTAGGAATAGGATTAGTCTCTTAATTTTGAAATTTTAAAGTTGTAGTAACTGTTTTTATGATTTGGATTCATAGTCTAGAGGTAGGTTATTAAGTTTTTAAAAGCTCAGCTTCTATTTTGGTATTTTAAGCATTTTAGCTCATTTGGTTTTTGAGGTTTTAAGTGCTTTTCCTGAGTTTGCCTACTTGATCCCTAAATTTAGTTAGCTTCTAGTGTTTCCTATTTGGTTAGCTTATCATTCCTAGTTCATATACATTATAAGCTATCTAGAATAGCTTTTGGTTTTCAATTTGAGCTTATATCAAGCCTTGTGCAAGCATTTAAGTTGAAATGAGCTAAAAAGCCTCCTTACTGAGGTCAGCTTATTGAGAAGCTCTTTTAGAGCTTATCTTTGAGTTTCAGCCCATAGTGCTTTTGTTAAAGTTGATCTCCCCATCTTATTCTACAACTTTGGTCTTTTGAGTTTTGAATTTTAAGCTGTTTTTAACTTCACCTTATTTTAAGGCTTATTTGGACTAAGTTTGTTGTCGGGGTGGGACCTCAGGGACCATTCTTGTAATTTTTCTGTTTTAGTTGTTTCTTAGTTAATCCTTGCCTGTTAAATGCTTTAGCCCCGTTAGCCCTTAAGTCTTTTACGCAGTTAGTCCCTAAGTTAGTTTTTAATTAGTTTTATATTTTTAATTAATAATTAGGGTTAGGTTTTAATTAGTTTAATTAAACTTTTATAAAAAGATAAAAATTAGGGCTTTTATTTTTAGAAAATTTCTGCACATTTTCTTTATTTAGTGTAATTTTTATAAAATTTTTAGGACTTTATTTTTAATAGTTTTATTATTTTTATAGTTTTTAATTAGTTTAAATTTTAGAAAAATCATATCTTTTAATCTAAAAAGCCAAAAATAGTAATTCCTTTTTCTAAAATTTTCTTTTTACTTATTTTACTTAGGAAAAATATAATTTCAATTATTTTCTATTTTTTTTATTTTTAGGATTTAATTAGAATTAAATAGTTTTTAATTAATAAAAAATTCAAAAATAATCAAAAAAATATTTTTCTTTTTCTTAAAATTTTCTTTTATCCTAATTTAGGTGTAGAAAATTAGTTTGCATTTTTAGGGTTTAATTTTAGTCTACTTGCTTATTAGTCGCGTTTTATTATTTTACCGTATTTGTTTAATTGTTTAAATTGCTTTTATTTAGTAGATATAGATTATCAAAAATATCTTTGCTTTATTCAAATCAGAATCCAAGCTTAAACAAGGTTTCAATTTCACTAGTCGTTGGGGAAACGACCCGGGTGATCATACTTACCCGGTTAAATATACATATTATATATTATATTATATATATTTTTGAGAGTGAATTTTCCTTAGGGAATTTTCTTAATTGCTCTTAAAGTTATATTAGTATATATATTTTATATGTATGTAAAACTGCAATCAAGCTGCAATTAGTCAAACCGGAAACTCTACAAACAGCACAAACGTGACCGCATGGGATTCTGAAAAGTTGCCATTTGCAACAAGTGCATTCAAATTTTAACAAATCAACCTGATGCACTTCTTTAGTGTTACAGACTTGGTATAGTTGCAAGTGATCAATGCCCTTGATAGTCCACTTTGCACTCTTTAACATTCTGTCGTATACTTTTGCAGAAGCCCAATCAGAAAGCTCATGAACGGATGCTTCTGGTATAATAAAATAATCATTTAAAAAACTACAATTGTAGGACAAAATAGGTATTGATACTACAGGTAAATAAAATTGTTTATGGATTTATATAGAATAATACCTGCGTATCTATGCCGCTTTTCACAATACCAGCGTTGCAAATGGTCTCGGCAGTACTCAACAAGCATGGTTATGGGGACTCTCCGAATAACCCTAGTTAATGATTTAATCGATTCTACGCTATTGGAGGTCATGTAGTTGTAATGACTACTTGGGCAGTATGCCCTCGACCATTTCTCAATACCTGCTTGTTCTAGTTTCTTTAACGCTTTAGGTCTATACGCACGCAGTTCAGAAATTGCTTTATCAAAAGCATGCATAGTGTATGCTTTACATTCTTTCCAAAAAAATCCACGATGTTTTTTACCTTTTAGATTACAATTCATCATCAAATAACGATCACAAAAACCATGGAACGAATTATTGAAAACAGTACTACAAGCAAGGATAATTGCAGCATGTCTATCTGATATGATGCACAAATTAGGTGGTTTACCTATCTGGTCTTTCAACCTGCTTAAAGACCACATCCAAGATTCACCTGTCTCATCCTGAGACACCCCAGTGGCAAGAGGTAGTATCTGGTAGTTACCATCCATTCCAACCGCTAGCAGATTTGTTCCCGAGTAGTTTCCTTTAAGATGTGCCCCATCTATTATTATCAATGACCTCATATAACGAAGAAACTTCTTATCTGTTTTATCAAAAACGTATTAGTTGTATACACTATGAAATAAATTTAATTTTTTTTGGAAAAATATGATTACAATTTTATAATATGCTTACCGCAAACCCAAATCCGACATATAACATCTCAAAACGTCCATCAGCATCAGTGTGAATGTGTGTTACGGTACCCTCATTTGCCAATTTTAAGTTATAGCAGTAATACGACAACTGGGAAAACGAATCTTCATGACTTCCATTCATCATTTTCAGTGCAATATTTCTACCTCCCCAAGCTCGCTTGTA
>BQNB010001509.1:92235-138510 GCA_026074375.1 Tanacetum coccineum
TATCATTTTAAACGACTTTTTGTGTCGTTCTTATATATCTTGTGCTATTGATCTTGAAGTAACACGCCCCGTACCCTTATTCCGCTGCGACCCAATTTGGGGGTGTTATAATTTTCAAATGAAAATGGAAGTAAAGTATCAATCACGGGGGAAAGAGTAGCAAGAAATTTTATAGATTCGACTACAATGCATATCCTCGGATCTTAAATCTTGTTTCTATCCCAGGAAGGGGAAGAAACATCAAGATCAGATTTGAGATCATTATGGGTGGGCAAAATGTTAGGCACATCAACGGGGATGTCTTCCACCACATCAATGGTTGAATTTCCCGAATCGGGATAATCAACATGAAATGATTCGGGCTCAGGAAGGGAGGTAGAATTATCGTCACCTTCCGAGTCGTAATCATCACTCTCAATACCCGGTGGTATTGATCCATCCGAATCAAGAAAAATATCGATCTCCTCCATGAGAGAGTCACTATCCTCGACGGGGATAGAAGATGGAGAGAAAGACTCGATAGAATTTTCCACATTAAGCTCTTCCAGAGGGCGAGGAGATGAGTTGTCATAAAGCTATCTCTCAACTAGATGAATTTCACCCTCCGGATCAAGGTTGTCATCATCAATTCCTGGTGGAATTGATTTGAGAAGAGTGAGTTCACCGGTGAACTCGTCTAGAAGAAGAATCAATCAAAGTATTTCGATTAAGCAAAGATTCTATAAGATTGGATTCGACATAAAAAGAATCAATTCCCGGGGAATTGAAGTGATACTTTCTAACACCTCATTTTGAATTAGATTCACCTCGGTAGGAACGATTTCTTCATCAAGATCAAAAAGAGGATTAGAGAAAATATTAAAATTCTCCATTGGAACGTCCTCCTCGGAAAATGACTCATCATCACTTGAGGTACAATCATCATCGATATCGAATAGAGGGTTATAGAAAGTAACAAGATGACTCTTGGGAAAATCATCGCAAACGGGCAAATCACACACACCGTCGGAAGCATCCTCGGACTCACTTGCGGTTGGGAAAAGGTTCTCGGCACTAGACTCTATGAATTCATCAGATTCCGTTGCCGGAATAGTGTCAAGATGCTCATCCTCCATTATGAGAGAGTCAACGGGCTCCTTGGTTATTAAAACGGGTGTGATTGCAATACACGGAGGAAGTCTGGAAATAATAATATCTCTCAAGGGAATAGAACTTTCCTCGTCATCGTCATCATCATAGTAAATGGGAATCTTCTGACATTGCGAAGGCTCAGGAGTATATGAATCAAGATTAACCACTTGTTCTTGACGTTGTT
This sequence comes from Tanacetum coccineum, assembly GCA_026074375.1. NCBI lineage: Eukaryota > Viridiplantae > Streptophyta > Magnoliopsida > Asterales > Asteraceae > Tanacetum > Tanacetum coccineum. Next base: position 93,551 of record BQNB010001509.1, read on the forward strand.
GTAACCATGCTTGAAACGTCTCTCGAAGCTCAATCATTGAATCTTTCAAGTTGAAAGTTTAGATGATCGATGACAGATTGTGAGGGTTGAAATTGGTCAAAACCAAAAGAATTATGATCGTAAAAATTTTGATTCATCGGTTGACATTCAAAAGTCGCATGAGGACCTCCGCAATTTTCACAACAAGGTTCGTAGAAGATCACTTGTTGACATTGAAAAGTCTCATGCGGGCCCCCATAGTTGGTACAACAAATATATTGTTGTTGAAAACTTTGAAAATTTTATAGGAAATTAAAGTCTTGATTGTAACACGGTTCCGGATTATAGATAAACGGAACTTAAGGTGGACAATTGTAACCATAATGAGCATCGTTCCTACAAAACTCACAAGAATACGTCGGTAGTTGTGAGGGTGGGTTGAAAACGTTAAGAGAATCATCGACAAAATTAGGAGTGGAATCGTAAGTGAGTGAAATTCCATCTCTAGAATAGCATGTCGGATCAAAACTTGGCAAAGTTTATGGGAGCTCATCAACGGTTTGATTGTTGCATGGTTCCAGATTAGAGATAATCGAAGCTTGCGGTGGACAATTATAACCATAATGAGCACCGTTCCCACAAGACTCACAAGTACATCGTTGACAAAAGATACCATCTAACGAATCACCACACCCGTAACAACAATGATGGTCAATATATGGAGGACTTTGTGAAGAATTTTCACCGGTGTCCTAATTGAAGATGAATGGCTCTTGAGGCACATTAACAACGTTAGTAATGTCATTGGATGACTCAAAAGTATTTAGAATTTCATTTTCATCACAAATTGTAAACCAAACTTCCTCCAATTTCTTTCGTAATAGAGCACATTGTTGACAATATAGACCATCAACCGGGTTTCCACACTTGGGACAATTCTGAGGGGGTCGTTGAGATGAGTCGTATGTTTTATTAGGATCACGAACAAACTTGTCTACGAAACCCCCTTTAGAACATCCATATGATTTAGTGTAAAAAGCTCCACAAGATGAACATTCTTTAATAAGATTAAAACGATAATCGAGTGACGCCATAAGAATTAAACAATATAGAGGGATAAGAAGAAGAATTAAATGGCAAAGAGGTTAAAGGAGATTATTTTTGGTTTTTTGAGTTTTTTTTAAACAACATATTTTATTAAAGGACAAAATGAGACCGAATAACTTAAACCAATAATCAACTTGTTTCACGGTAGCTCTTTAAAAGAAAAACGCACAAAGGAGCGGGAAAGCGCGAAGCTATTAAAAACCTTCTCCTTTCGGGTCGTAGTTCCTCGGAACAACCCTCCTTATACTCCTCTTTTAGTTTGTTAATCAATTAAAGGTGAGTCGTACTTCACAAGTGACACAAAGGCAAGTTAAATCTTTTGTTGTTTTTAAATACTTTAGGAAAAGTATTTATGATTATTTGATAATATATTCACAAAAATCGAGAAATTAAAATATTTTTATATTTTTATACTTTTATAACAAGAAAATAACTTCACAAGGAAGGGTCTTTGTTAGGTTCACATAAATGGACCCGAACAAAGAAGCTTCGGTCACTCGAAGATTCAAGATAAAAGTCTAGCTCGAAAGACAATGTTAATTAATGTTTATTATGTATACGGGCCAAGATGTAAAAAAAAAAGGGTTGGGTTGTTGGCCCAAAAAGAAAGCCACAAAAGGCAAATCCTTAATTAGTATAAATACACCTATTTTAGGTCAAAATTAGGTTTAGCTTCTTCCATTTTATTTTTCATCTTAAGGGGTTGTAGCCACTCTTGTTTCTTTCAATAAAATTTTCTAAGTTTAATCTTGGTGCCTTGATCTTTGTGCTTAAACATGGAATTAACTAGGGGGATCCTACAATTGGTATCAGAGCCTACAAGATGGATGTATTGATTTGGTTTGTATTTTTTTTTCTATTGATTTCGAAAAAAAAGGTTTGATTAATTGTTTGTTTGATTCTTGATTCAAAGATGGTTTATGTTTAATTCAATATCATTAAAACCATTTTGTTAGCAATCAACGATCTTTTCTTTTGTTCATTTCTTTTGTTGTTCGTGTATTGTTAAGCAAAAAGGTGTGATTGCAATACACGGAGGAAGTCCGGAAATAATAATATCTCTCAAGGGAATAAAACTTTCCTCGTCATCGTCATCATCGTAGTAAATGGGAATCTTCTGATATTGCGAAGGCTCGGGAGTATATGAATCAAGATTAACCACTTGTTCTTGACGCTGTTGTAACCATGCTTGAAACGTCTCTCGAAGCTCAATCATTGAATCATTCATATTTTGTTGAAAGTTTATATGATCGATGACAGATTACGAGGGTTGAAATTGGTCAAAACCGAAATAATTATGATCGTAAAAATTTTGATTCATCGGTTGACATTCAAAAGTCGCATGAGGACATCACTTGTTAACATTGAAAAGTCTCATGCGGGCCCCCACAGTTGGTACAACAAATATATTGTTGTTGAAAACTTTGAAAATTTTATGGGAAATTAAAGTCTTGATTGTAACACGGTTCCGGATTATAGATAAACGGAACTTAAGGTGGACAATCGTAACCATAATGAGCATCGTTCCCACAAAACTCACAAGAATACGTCGGTGGTTGTGAGGGTGGGTTGAAAACGTTAGGAGAATCATCGACAAAATTAGGAGTGGAATCATAAGTGAATGAACTTCCATCTCCAGAATAGCATGTCGGATTGAAACTTGGCAAAGTTTGTGGGAGCTCATCAACGGTTTGATTGTTGCATGGTTCCGGATTAGAGATAATCGGAGCTTGCGGTGGACAATTATAACCATAATGAGCACCGTTCCCACAAGACTCACAAGTACATTGTTGACAAAAGATACCATCTAACGAATCACCACACCCGTAACAACAATGATGGTCAATATGTGGAGGACTTTGTGAAGAATTTTCACCGGGGTCCTGATTGAAGACGAATGGCTCTTGAGGCACATTAACAACGTTAGTAATGTCATTGGATGACTCGAAAGTGTTTAGAATTTCATTTTCATCACAAATTGTAAACCAAACTTCCTCCAATTTCTTTCGTAATAGAGCACATTGTTGACAATATAGACCATCAACCGGGTTTCCACACTTGGGACAATTCTGAGGGGGTCGTTAAGACGAGTCGGATGTTTTATTAGGATCACGAAAAAACTTGTCTACGAAACCCCCTTTAGAACATCCACATGATTTAGTGTACAAAGCTCCACAAGACGAACATTCTATAATAAGATTAAAACGATAATCGAGTGACGCCATAAGAATTAAACAATATAGAGGGATAAGAAGAAGAATTAAATGGCAAAGAGGTTAAAGGAGATTATTTTTGGTTTTTCGAGTTTTTTTTAAACAACATATTTTATTAAAGGACAAAATGAGACCGAATAACTTAAACCAATAATCAACTTGTTTCACGGTAGCTCTTTAAAAGAAAAACGCACAAAGGAGCGGAGGAGCGGGAAAGCGCGAAGCTATTAAAAACCTTCTCCTTTCGGGTCGTAGTTCCTCGGAACAACCCTCCTTATACATCTCTTTTAGTTTGTTAATCAATTAAAGGTGAGCCGTACTTCACAAGTGACACAAAGGCAAGTTTTAAATCTTTTGTTGTTTTTAAATACTTTAGGAAAAGTATTTATGATTATTTGATAATATATTCACAAAAATCGAGAAATTAAAATATTTTTGTATTTTTATATTTTTATAACAAGAAAATAACTTCACAAGGAAGGGTCTTCAAGGCACAATAAACTTCAACTCGATAATCGTCTCACGGCCTCCCCGGCAGCGGCGCCAAAATGATAATCACCTTTGTAGGGGTAATTATAACATTTAATAGTATACGTATTCTAAAAGATTCAAAGAAATTACTTTTGACCAAAGTAAAATCAAAAATCTCCCGGGTCGTTTCCCGTCGAGAAGTGAATTTGAAAATTGAGTTTTAGTTTGATAATTTATGCTTGAATAATCAAAGATGTGGGTTGGGTTTTCTATTTCTACTGGAAAAACGATTAAAAGGCAAGCTAAACTAAAAACGACAGCAATCACGAAATTAAAAACGTAAACGGGAACGTAAAAACGTGACTTAAAACCCTAATTTATCAAAATTAAATCCTAAAATGATCTTTTTAACTTTTATAAGTCCTAATTGACTAAAATGCAAGAACTAAGAAAACTAAACCAAAAACGAAAGCGATTTAAGCTTAAAAACACGAGAAACGTAAACGGGATTCAATCCCGTTCTTTAAAAATTCAAAATCTAAAATTTTAACCCTACGAAAGCAAATCTAATTTTCCTAAGTCCTAAATGATAAAAGAAAATTTTCTAAAAAAGAATTAGATTTTTTTGACTTTTTTATAATTTTTTATGAATTAAAAACGATTTTAACAAAAATTAAATATAAAAAATACTAAACGATTTATAAAAAATCCTGAAAAGTGCATTGAACAGTGAAGAATTTAATAAAAATAAGGTGGAGAAAACAGCTTATCAAATAAGCTAAAACGGCTTATTAAGCAAAATGGCTAAAAACGTGGTTAACTAATTAATTGTGCAAGGGAATAACGAAAAAGTCCCAAGGGCATGGTGTTAGCAGAGTGTGGTGTTAAAAACGTTTGGTGAGTGGGGTTGAGGTCCCGAGTTCGAGCCCTGCTCACTTGGGGCTTCCCCTACTCCCAAATATTTTTATTTGCCATTTTTTTACAACTTTTTAGATAAGCTAAAAATAAGCAACTTTTGTAAAGACACTTTTTTTAGAAACCAAAAATAAGCACAGAATAAGCTAAATTAAGTTGACAGAGTGCTTAACTTTAAAAAGTTAAAACTGTTTGGATTTTCTAAGGCAAATAAGCAAATGAAAAAGGGAAATAAGCTAAAACAGATAATAAGCTATACTTAATAAGCAACAAAGAACAAAAATAAGCAACTAAAATGACTTAAACTAAGCTTAAAATGACAGAATTCTTAAAAAGGCTTTTTAACTTAAAATTTTAAACTAAAAGTGCCAACAAGCTCAAATAAATTCTACCCTAAGTAAAATAAGCTAAAACTTAACCTAATAAGCAGATATAAACCTAAATTAAGCAAATGCAATAAGCCATAAGCTCAAACAAGGAAATAAGCTTTTGGCCAAACTTTTTAGCCAAACTGCCAAAAGGCTATTTTCTAGCTTATTTTTAAGCTAAAAGATGGAACCTTATGGCTTAATGGCTTATAGCACTGAAAAGCTTAGCCTATAAGCTACAATAAGCAAAAAAGAAAAATGAGTTTGAAAATCAAATAAGCGGTTAAAAAGCTAAGAGAAAAGGCTTATTTTACTCAGTAGCTACTGAGTTTAAAAGCAGATTTTTGCAAATTTTCAAACTCAATTTAAGCTAAAATAAGCAATTGCAAAAAGCTAAAAAGCACAAAAAGATTAAGTTTAGAACCCAATAAGCAAATATAAACAAAAATTAAGCAATTTGAACAACAAATAAGCACTAAAAAAGCAAAAAGAAAAAGGCTAATTTGCCTAGGTGCATGGCAAAGATTTTCAGAATTAGCATTTTTGAGCTTAAAAATAAGCTAACAAATGGAACCTTATAACTATAAGACCTACAAACAGATTAAGTTTGGACCTCATAGAGCTTATATCAACAATCAAAAATCATTTTGAAACTCAGAATAAGCATGAAAAGGCTAATTGAAAAAGTTATTTTTCAACACTTAGCAAATTAGACAGATTTTAACAAAGACTTAACTAGACTAAAGGACACTTAACCAAAATTTTGACTCTGCATTTTAACACTAAAAACAACTCTAAAACTATGCTTAAATTCTGTTTTCAATAACTTAATCAAATAAGCACTTAAAATCGGTTTTATGACCACAGATTTAAGCACTTAATAGAAAAACCTTAAAAACAAGCTATTAAACTTAAAAACTCTTAAAAAAAGCTTATTAAGACTTAAAAAATGCTTGCCAAAGTTGGCCAAGTGACCCAAATAGTTTTTAAGCAAATTTGACCCACTTTGACACTTAAACCAAACACTCCTTTAAAGACTGAATACATGAAAATAGGCTTAAACAGAATAAGAGACGCATCAAACAAGATCAAATAAGCAATAATAAGAACAAATAAGCATAGTTAAGACAGAAATAAGCACAAAAGAGCAGTAAATAAGCAGGATATAATATAAGCAAACAGTAACAATAAGCTAACATGTAAAAAGTGGAGAGTACCTCAATCCCTTGCTCCAAAACAGGGATATACAACCTAAATAAGCTCTAAAGTCCTACCCTTGCTTATAAATAAGCAATTCTAAGTACCCATAAGCTCATCCTTTGCTAGCTTATTATCCATTAAGCTCAAATAAAAATTCTTGATTCTAATGACAAAAAACTCTCAAAAGCTATTGTATGAACTTATATGAGTAAAACAGCTTCTATAAGCTTATAAGAGCTTATGGAAATGGCTTGTGAACATAAAATAGCATCAATACATAAAACTTTTAAAAGAGACAGAATTGTAAAAACTTAAAAACTGAAATTTGCATTAATTCATTAAAATGGTTACAAGGCTTTAAAAGTAAAATACATAATTAAATTGACATAAAAACATTAAAATTAAAATTATACTACTCCTAAAACTACTACTTTTACACTATGATAAAATACTCCTATTTATACACGAATTTGAAAGATCTTGTGTGCTAGTTGTGTTTTCTGTGTGAGGAGAACCAAGTCATCATCATAGCCCTTCATCCTTCTTGGTCATCAAGCAATTTAATCCTTGCCTTCTATTTTCTTGTCTTAACCCTTTAACCAATGGGATGAGTGGGGATTGCCAACATGGCACTTGGGGTTTTGGAGTGGGGTAAGTATGTGGGGTTCGGGGAGAGTGATGGTTTTGTCAATTTGCAAAGAAAAAGAGGGGAAAACGATGGATGAATAGTGACAAGGGCCTTTGGCGGGAAAGAGGGTTTTTGATATAACAGGGTAAAAGTTTGGGGGTTTGGCAGGTTTAGTCCCTCATTTTGTATGTTTATATTACACCCACAGTCCTTGTGGTGATATAATTTTGAGGACTTGGTAGTTATGGCCCCTCATGATGTGTTCTCTTGTTGCAAGGACAGTCCTTAAAGGACTAACGGCAGTTAAGGTAAAAAGGTTATAGGGCTGTTAAGTGTTAACAGTTTAAGGGCTTGGGCCTAGTTTTGTATTTTGGGCCCAAAAGCTTTAAAAGGCTTATAATTTGTCATCAAATGTATTAATGGGCTGACCCGGCCCATTAGATGGGTACGGGTTGGCCCATTACGTATTTCTTCAGTTACGGCTTCGGTTTTGACTTTGACTTTGCGAGGTTGACTTTAACTTTGACTTTTTGGCTTTGACTTTGACTTTTTGACTTTTCACGCTCTTTTATTTCGTGCTCGGTTTTGTCCGTTTTGGCTTCGTTTTTGTCCTTTAGTAAATATCCGATACATGCACAATCCAAACACAAAAACAAGCAAATATATGGCATTTTATGTGCGTTTTTTTGCCGTTTAGGGTCGTTTTATTAAGTAAAAGGTATGTGTAATTAAGCACATACCAGATGCTCAAACACATTACACTACTACGGAGAAAGAATTATTAGTCGTGGTATATGCTTTTGAGAAATTCCGACCTTATTTAGTCTTGTCGAAGACCATAGTGTATACTGACCACTCGGCTCTCAAATATGTTCTTGCCAAGCAAGATGCTAAACCGAGATTTCTCTGGTGGATTCTCCTACTCCAAGAATTTGATGTCATTATTCGTGATAAAAAAGGAGCGAAGAATCTCGCGGCTGACCACCTATCAAGAATTGAAAATCCCCACCAAGATGTTCTCGAGAACAAGGAAATTACCAAAACATTTCCTCTCGAGACTCTTGGTATGGTTACCTTTCATGGTGATTCTAGTACCCCATGGTTTGCCGACATTGCAAACTAGCATGCGGGGAATTTTATTGTGAAAGGGATGTCGTCCCAACAAAAGAAAAAATTATTTAAGGATGTAAAGCATTACTTTTGGGACAACCCCTACTTGTTTAGAATTGGTGCGGATCAAGTGATTAGACGACGTGTTTACGGCCAAGAAGTCGTTGATATCCTCACGGCTTGCCATAATAGACCCACCAGGAGACATCATGGTGCCAACTACACCGCTAAAAAAGTCTTTGATTCCGGATTTTATTGGCTGACTATTTACCGAGATGCCCATGACTTGGTCACACGGTGTGACGCTTGTCAACGTCAAGGCAAAATCTCGCAAAAAGATGAAATACCCCAAAATGCAATTCAAGTATGCTAGATCTTTGATGTATGAGGCATCGATTTCATGGGGCCATTCCTGTCTTCTCGAGGGAATAAGTACATTCTCGTAGTTGTTGACTACTTGTCTAAATGGGTTGAAGCAAAAGCGCTCCTCACAAACGATGCCCGAGTTGTCGTTAAGTTTTTGAAATCTCTCTTCGCCCGATTTAGAACTCCTCGTGCTATAATTAGTGATCGCGGTACTCACTTTTACAATGACCAATTTGCAAAGGTCATGCTGAGTGGACAAGTGGAGGTTTCAAATCGTGGTTTGAAACATATCTTGGAAAGGACCGTAGGCGAAAATCGTGCTTCATGGTCCGATAAGTTAGATGATGCTTTATGGGCCTTCCGTACCACTTTTAAAACACCCATCGGGTGCACTCCATATAAGCTAGTATACGAAAAGGCTTGTCATCTTCCTATCGAACTTGAACACAAGGCCTACTGGGCCTTGAAACATTGCAATTATGACCTTAAGACCGCGGGTGCTCACCGGAAAGTTCAAATGAATGAATTAAATGAACTCCGGGATTAAGCCTACGAGAACTCTTTAATCCACAAAGAGAAAACAAAGAAGATTCATCACTCCAAGATTAAGAACTGCGTTTTAACGTTGGTGATCGAGTTCTTCTCTTCAATTCTTGATTAAAGATTTTCTCGAGCAAGCTCAAGACCCGTTGGACCGGACCGTTCACCGTTGCTTAAGTTTTCCCTTATGGTACCGTCGAGTTATCTTAAACCAACGGGCCAAACTTTAAGGTGAACGGTCATAGACTCAAACATTATTTTTGAGGGGACATACCAACCATGGTTGTCCCGGATCTCCAAACTTTCCCCATAGATAACTAAATTTGGGGACGAGTCAAGCTTAGTGACTCATTAATAAACAAGCGCTTCGTGGGTGGCATCCCATGCTTATCCTAATATAATTATAATAGTAGTAATGAATAAGTGTGACGTGAGGAGATTCGCTTTTTCCTTTCTCATGTTTCGTGGTTTGTGTTGTATGTCCAGGATTGCCCCGGATTTTGAATACTCTCATGCTCGTGGTTTTGTCCTTCGTCCACTCGAGCTTCAATCCTTAGCATGATTATGGGAATCCAATATCCTAAATCTTATCGACTAACGTTTATCTTTGAGCATACTTAATAAACGGCTTTAGATTTACGTAGAGACCCTTCTTAAAACATTAAGGACAATGTCCAGTTCTAGTATGGGGGGTCTATCGATTTGATTGTGCCTGCAGTCGTTGTTTTCACGTAAATCACCAAAATACCAAAAAGCTGAAAAAATTTAAAAAAATTTCCAAAAATAAAATAAGTTTTTTTGTCACAATGTTTGCCTTTCCTGCTGGGTAGAATAAGAATAAATTTTGATTCGATCTAGCATGTTGAGCTCTTAGCTTTGTCCCTTAACCGTTATAAACTTGACTAAGCTAGTTTATTTGACTAAGCATTCGCGGATCTTTTTATTAAAGATTTTAAATTTGTGAAGAACGAAAAATGATAGAGTTAATTATGAGTTAGATGCTAAACAAGGATTATTTGGAAATCTTAAGAGCTCATAAGTGTAATTTGTGGTTTTTCCTCCCCGAAGCTTCTAACCGGACTAATAATACGTGCTCTTTTCGGAAATTAGACAAGTTAATGGTTTTATCACTTAAAAGTCCTTTTTAAATCAACATTTTTAGACTTTTAGTCTAAGTTCAAATTTATACTTAAATTTTCTAAAAAGAAATTTTCTCTATATATCGTGGTAATATAAAGTGTTAAAAAATAAAAAATAAAAAAATGAAATGAGGTAATAATAATAATAAAACTGTAGGCTGATAAAAGTTTACTGCCTCTTGCCGGCTCACAAACGATGTGGCAGTCTTCAAAAGAAGGCACATAGTAAGAATAATAATCCAAGACTGATAAAAGTTTGCTACATCTTTCTGGCTCACAACCGATGTTGCAGCCTTCAAAAAGGTCGAGGATTTCCGAAGCCGAAATAAGACAACTAGATCATGGTCGGCTCGCATACCGATGTGACAGTTCGTTTAAAGGGTGGAGGTTATAAGTATAATTATATTAATGTTAAGTGTAATATATATGATTTAATAAATATAGGGAAAATCTTTTTTTCTTAAATCTAAATATGCTTTTGAACTAAGACTATTTCGTGTTAAGTTGTGGTTTTTCTAAATGAATTGTTTATTTAACGGGAAGCTTAAGAGTTTTTAAAACCGAAGGTTCGTAGGTTCCGATACTATTCTCTGTGGGGTGTCAAAAGCCTGGTCACCTAAGCCGGTCTCGGCTGGGATGTGCCTAGAAGAAAGTCGCTACATGGAATGATCTCGTCTTCAAAATCATAATTCTTAAGTGGAACGTGAAGCATAGAAATATTATAATTTTCTTAAGAAGGTTGATTCATGGTTGAAATTTGAAATAAGCACATTCACCTAAGATATAATAATTGTTAGGAGTGAAAAGTTTCACAAGTTACAAGCATGAGTAGTGTTAGCATCTTAACTTATATTTAACGGTGATTTCGTTTTTAAGCTTGGTTTGAGACAAGTGAAAAATCGGGGACGATGAATTTATCCTTTTGGGCATTTTAGGATTGAAGTGCTTCTTGTTCTATGACCCTAAAGGTTATGAAAATAATGAAAGTCCAGACATTCTAGTTAGAAAAAGAAAAAGGAAAAATATAAAAAATATGTGTGGTAATTAGTGTAGATTTATAAAAATGGTCAAAACGGGGCTTTACAAAGCTATTGAGTTCTTAATTCCTTAAGATGAACACTTAGCTACTTTTTGAGGTAATTAGTCGAGGGGAATTAAGACTCTTAGTCTTCTAAAGTGTTTACTTATAGCATTGCGTGAGGACACGGCAATAGTTTAGTATAGGGGATTTTGGTATGAGCTTAACTACACATACCTTTGACCTAATAAAACGAGCTTAAATGACCAAAAACGGACATAAAATGCCAAATATATGTTTGTTTTGCTTTGTATACTGTGCAGGTATCGGATATTCACTAAAGGACAAAAACAAAGCCAAAACGGACAAAACCGAGCACGAAATTGGAAAGAGCGCGAAAAAACCAAAGCCGAAGGCGTATTTATTTTTAATGGGCCAACCCGTACCCATTTAATGGGCTGGGTCAGCCCATTAAGAATTATACCATACTAAAATAAAAAGCCTAAATCCAATATTCTCAATTCCAGCCCAAATCCATGTCTAAGGCCCAAACCATAATCCCTTTAAACTATTACACCGTTAGCCCATATACCCTTTTAAACTGTTACACCGTTAGTCCTTAGGGACTAACACCACTAGTCCTTAAACCCTTAACCCCGTTAACCCTTTACCCCAAATAAGTATACAACAATTATCCCGCCAAAACCCACTATTCACCCATCCCTTTCATTTTACCCTACAACCCGACAAAACCAAATCACACCCCACTTAACCCAACCCCAGAAAATGACAAGACACGCTGGCGATCCCATGAATATTGATTGGCTGATGGGACATGGACAAGAATCAAGGGCTGTGATGAAGCTTAAAGAAGCACAAGATGGATTCAATGGCTAAGATTGAAGGCTTGGAGAGCACGCCCAATCCCTCTCACAGAAGAAACACACATGAAGACCTAGAACCTTCTCTATTCGGCTATAAATAGAGGGTGTTTTCACACATTAGGGGAATGTAATTTTTTAGTGTAGTTTTTAATCAAGTCTTATTATTGTATTTTACAGCTTATTGTAACTCTCTTTCAAATCTTGTAAACGTTTTTAAGGGTTAATGAAATTCTAAGTTTTTTAAGTTAAATTATGTATTTTATGTTAGTAAATTATATGTTTGAAAATGATCCGATAAGCTCTTGTTTAAGCTGTTTTACTAAAATAATATAACCTTTACATAGCTTATAGTGTTTAATTTAATTTTACATCAAAATCCACCCTTAAAAATACCTCAGCTTACTTGGAAGATAAGCCAAACCTGGAAGGGCTTATATGACCATACTAGCTTGTTTTCAAACAAGCTAGAGCTTGTTGATAAGCTCTTAAGAGCATTTATGCCCTTGTTTTGAGCAAAGGGCTTTGTAAGTTAACTTTTTCACTTTTTAGCTTATTTATTGTTTAGCTTATTCTACTGCTTATTTTCTGCTTTTTACTGTTTATTTATGCTTATATATGTTGCTTATTGCTTATTTATGCTTGCTTATAGTTTAAATCTTCTTTGTTCATGTTTTCATATAAATCTGTCTTATTTAACTTAAAACTGCTCATTTTGTTTGCTTATTGTTAAGTGCTTATTGAAGGTTGAAATTTGCTTACTAAGCCTTAATATTGTTAGTTTGTCATCTGTTTTTAAAAACCTTAGCTTATATCAGTCAAAATCAAGCTTAAAATGGTTTTTAGATTTTTAAAGTGGTGTTTGGGATAAGCAGCACTAACTTTAGTTAGTGCTGTTTGACCACCCATTGGTCATCAAGCCAACTTTATTAAGCTTAAACTTGGTCACTTAAAACTCAAAAAACAATAGCACACTTAACCAAAACTATTCTAATACATTTAGAAACAAAATGAAGCATAAAAAAAAGTCCTCAAAACAACTTTTAAGCAAATAATGAATACAAGCTGTTTGAATAAGTTTTAAAACCACAGATTTAAAGAATTTGTAGCTAAAACCTTAAAATTTATTTTGATACTTTAAAAACCATTTAAAATAGATTATAAAACCAAGTTTATATAACTCTCTGTTTGAGCACTTGTTTGCTTGTTATAATACCATGATACTTGAATGTTGATGATTTGTGCTTCTGATGCACAACTGATCGAAATACGTTGTCACTCTCATTGTGATTGTGTAATGGGACTTTAGAATCTCACTGACATTGTAAGGGCTTTGCGACAGTAATTAGGCTCAGAAACCGGTGTGACTGATATACATATATGTGTGTGTGTTGCTTGATACTGATTCTGATTCTGTCTCTTGTCTCTTATCTGTCTAATTTTGTTGAGTGTGCCCCCTGTATGTAAAATAATGTGTCGCTAACAAGTTCAGTCGCAGAAGAGATCTGTGTCTTAAGAGTAAATTTCATTGTAGAAGATGATTGCTTTTAGAGAGAGATACTACAGTTTATTGACTATTCAGAGAGAAAATTAGAGAAGTACGCTCTCAGGCTAGAGCGCTTACAACTTTTGTTGGCCTGTTCGCCTCGAAAAGTGCAATGAATAAGTGCTAGTCGTGATCAAGAGAATGTCTCCTAAGGAATTGAATTGGCAGATTAGAAGGTAATACTCTATGTGTTCATTGTATCTACTGTTTTTCTTGTATGAGAAATTTGCTTATAATGTAAGAGAAGACTGTGCCAAGTATCTCAAAAATGCTTTGTAAGGCGATCTGTCTCCTGTGTAGGTGGTTATAAATGAGAAGAACTGCAGGAGTTAGTCATATGTAAATCTCTAACTTGTGTGTAGAGCTCTAAGGTCGTTATAGAAATTCGGTCATGTAGCCAGTACTATTAGGGCGTCTTGTTGTTGAGAGACGATCTCTCAGATGTAGGGCTTTTGTATAAAATCTCAGTAGTTACGTAAGCTGTATGCTTCTAATGTTCATTGCACTAGTTGCTCGTCGCTTCGTAATTTCGGGAGTAACTGGCAACCTTTTGTTTAGCGTGTAGTAGTCACATGAAGTAGATAATAGGTGCCTAGACTCCTTTTTTTGTGGATGTGTCACTGATGATTATATTAGATTTTTCGATTGGGGTCTTGATTGTTGCCTAGTGTGTCGTTCGTTTTTTGTCATAGAATCCCTAAGGATGACTCGCTCTCTATCACAAGACTGATGCGTAACTTCATAAGAGATGCATGTTGTTTATCGCACAGCTAAGACAGGCGGGGTTAGTATAGATAGAATGTTCTCCTAGTGGATAGAGTGTAGTGAAAAGAATCTGTATGAATGGAGATGACTGTATCGGCGTGAGAAGTCGTAGTTGTTTGTCTGTTGTTTAAGAAATAACCTAATTGTGTTAACTATGCGTATTGAGTTGTGTTTCTGGTAGTGGAAAAAGGTTGAATTTTAGTTAATCTAGCTGCGAGATATCTCTGTGTTGTTCGCTAGTAGTTAGTATGCAGTTCTCGCTACAGTAACTAACATGTCTAGCTGCGTATTGAGTTTGGGTAATGAAGAATTGAAATAGCCAGTGAGTGCAGAGACGAGTTTCCCCTTGCTCGAGCATGATGATGCTTTAGAACACACTATATATGTGTTTTACGCTGACACTTATGTGTAAGAAGATTACTTTCCCTTTATCACCTCAGATCGACAAGTGCGCTTTGAAAAGGTAGAGTGAGCTCGCATTATTCGATCGTCTCGACTTTTGTCTTGAGATATCTCGCAGATTTTTTGAGCGCGCTATAGAATGAAATATGAGCGCCAAGCCTCCATAACAGTACGATCAGTTGTATATGAAGTTGGCCTTTTGTAGCGGGTGTAATCAACAGTCATAATTCGGATAAAGCAAGTTGGGAACCGTCTCTTGTGATGCGCCGATTGTGTTAGTTGTCCTCGATGAGTCGCCATGATAAAGGCATATATGTGGCATCACCTAAAACTTAGCGCTGAGTACTAATTCATACTGGCTGTACTAGTTTCAGTACTGGCAGTATTAACTTTGGTGGTACCAGTACTAACTTCAGGATTAACAGTATTAATATTATTAGTACTGCTTGCACCTGAAGTGGTTAGAAATGCCAAGTTCTTATCATCATTGTTAGCACCAGCAGATCTCTTAACCTTTTGTTCAACAATTTTAAAATTGTTGTACAAATCATCCAAACCCATAGTATCAAAGTCGGGTTTGTTCATCCAGACTACCACATGTGTATCCCATTCAGAAGGTAAGCTCCTTAAAAATTTAACATTTAGATCTTCTGGAGGAGTAACTACACCCAGAATTGCCAATCTACTAACAAGCTTTTGAAGCCTGTTAAAGATAGAATCAAGTGATTCTGAGCTTGAAGCATTAAAGTTTTCATACTGTTGCTTCAGCAGGGCCTTCTGTGTCTTCTTTGTTGCTTCATTCCCTCTAAATCGAGCTTTAATGGCAGCAAACATTGATTGAGCATCAACATACTGGTCAAAGGTAAGTTGATGTTCATTGGGGAGTGCCATTAGCAGTAGACTTCTGGCCTTTACATCATTCTTTTTACAAATCTTTTCTTCAGTAGTAGAAGGCACAGTCATCTTCAATCCTGTTGATGGACCAGTTTCTGTTGCTGTAACAGGAATAGGTACCCACGAATTCCCATTCTCTATGACCTCCCATAGAGCATAATCCTGGATCTGAAAGTACTGTTTGATCCTTATCTCCCACATCTCATACTCCCCGAGTTTGAGCATGGGAAGCTTTGCCAACGCATTGTTCTGAGTATTTTCCATCTCCATTACTCCTAGATCAAAGTTTCTCAAAGCACAGGCTCTGATACCACTTGTTGATCCCACGCCTTGATCGATTCTTTACGTAGTAAAGTGTTTGTTACCTTGGATGAATCCAAAATAACACCAGTTGAGACTTTGTTTGTATATCAAAGTGTATGCGGAATCTACACTTTGATACTCTAGAAGTATTTAGCAATAGAACAGTATCAACAATGAATATATCTCAAACTGCTTCAATATTATTGATAATACGAGTACTCTTGAATAGTACTAGGGTTACAAACCTTGAAGCTATTACAATCTTTCTCTAAGATGTATTCTCTATGTATTCGTATGTGTATGCGTATGCGTATATAAAACCTTAACCTAGGATCTCCTTTTATACACCACAAGGAGTCCTTTACAAGATAACTATCAATCATAATCACATACAAATCTTCCTAAAATATAAAAGATATACATTCCTTATTTATCTCCATGCATCCTTATCTCCAAGTCAGCAGCTTTGACCATCATCAGTATTAATCTTTCTTCTAGCAGTATTAACTAACTCTGACAGTACTAAGTATGTACTGGCAGTACTAACTCCATTAGTACTGTTAGTTATACCTTGGCAGTATTAACTCTTGTGAAGATTTATTCCCAACATATTTGGCGGAACATGGTGACACCAATATCACTATTGATTCATTGGATATATGTTATGATAGAGTTCAGGATGACCAGGATGATGATCTTGATCAAGAACGTGAATTGCTTGCTTCTTTAATTCAGAAACTAAAATGTGAAATTGATGACAGCAAAAACCAAAATAATTTTTTCAAACAAGTATTTAGGTATCCATGCTGACTTTGTACGAGAATTAATCATTTAAGAGAGGTAAACATTTAAAGCCTCGATATGATATTCAATAGTGTGTTTAGAAGGTTATGTATTTTGTATTTTTATCTCTTCTAGATCTAAAAACGCTCCCACTTGCTTTTTGTAATTTTAGACTCTTCTATAATTACTTAGCATTAAGAGGGATATTACAAGATACATTGACAGTTCCTGAGTTTAGTTTGTTAATGTCATTCTTCATATGACTTTTAACAAATTTAGAACTTCAATTTTTAAGAAGCTTAAAGGGGTCATACTACATTTCCCATAATTTTCAAGACGGTGTCTTATTTAACCTTCTAGGTTGGAGTCTTATTGAGTATATACAATACATACTTAATTTTCAAACCTTGACAGATTTAGAGGTAAAATATTTAAGTTATCAAAATCAAATAATTCCAAATAATTTGATTCAACACTCTAGACATACCATAAAAATATGGTATTCTATGAGTAACTTAATTATGAGACTTTGTCACAATCCTTTAAATAACTTAATACTCTTTAGGTTATATACTTATCAATTGTGTCAAACCAAATTGAAAATTTAGTATTTAAAAACCTATTTGCATGCAATAATGTATACGGCTTTAACAAGTTCAAAGAACTTCTGAGTCATGTTAACTATACATTAATTTGCCTTTGAACAATTGAAGGACCTTTATGTTCATGTCGATAGCTAGAATATATAACTAACTTTTAAGTTATAAGTCTTTCAATAATTAAAGGACTTCATGTATTTATATAAATTAACATTAAAACATAAACATATTTAACTAAAGTAATTCTGAACATCAACTCTTGACTTCAAAAGTAATTCCAAGTTAAAAACATGATAACTTTATTATTTGAGACATCCCAAGAGCACATAAACCTTTATACTCGAAGTAGTCTTTTAAATCAGATTTACCTTCAGTATAATTGGACATCCAAAAACACATAAAACAATTTGTGGTAATATCCTATATCAAAACACTGGTGTAGATTCTTAGGGGGGATGGGTGGGGGGGGGTTGGAGGGGGGGGGGGGGGTGGGGGGGGGGGGGGGGGGGGGGGGGGTGGGGGGGGGGGGGGGGGTGTGGGGGGGGGGGGATTTGGCTAGTTTTTAGAGAGAGAAACACTTGAGAGAGAATATCTAGTAAGAGAAAGTGTTTTTCTATGAAAAGTAATAAATGACTAGCTAACCTTCTGTCCAAGTTGAAGAGGCAATAGTAAGTACAATACACTATACCGGGTATTCGTAACCCGACTTAAAACGAAAAAACGTACTAATAAACTATAAAACTACGAGTATAATAAACAGTAAAATAACACGGGGTGACCGAGTCTTTTTCTAATATCTAACAATCTCCCCCTAAGGGAGGTCACCTCCCCCCTTTCGCCCCCTGAACATAGCCACCTTAAATCACTTTCATACTTATAGCTCGTAGACATTGATATCTTGTACATAATGGGATAGTAATCTGTATGATTCATCTTACGCTCTCTTTGACTGTGATCTTGAGCTTTTCTTGAGATCATGCCCCCAAACATAATCTTACATCACTTGTACATGTGATCGCCATCTTGAGCCACTTGTGAAGAAATACATGACATCAGATTTTGCGGAGAAGCTTTGACACCCTATGAGGTCTTCATAACATCATAACAAGTGTAGGTCGTGTCGTGGCAATTCGTTAATTTACTTGACAACCCGGACTGGGAATTTCCCTCTTCAACTCCAATCTTAAAGATATCCTTAAATGAACCCGTTAGTAATAAAGAGAAAATTGATTTGAAAAGACAGACTAAGTGTTTCTTATGAAAGAGTTTTGTAACACTTCAGAGAGTTTTTGATTGTTTGTCAAACGATCAATAACCGACAATTCTTAAGTACTGGGAACAAAGATTTGGATTCACACAGAAAGCGCACCATCGTTCTTTCCAGATTTCATAAAGATTGATTCTTATAGAATCGCACAAGTCACCTACCTAAACGAAGCTTGTTTTAATGATGGCTCTAGCAGGATTTCCATCTTCATTGTGAAAGACTAATCGTATCACTCGTGATGTTTTCTGCAATATCACAATGATCATGCGTAGGACTCTTGGAAGACTTAATGTTTTGTTCCAAGCTGTGAGAAAGACAAGAGAATAGGATATGTGTCCTAATGAGATTAATTGACGATCTCTCGGCTCAAGACTCAATAAGTGCGTTTTGGTTTCTAGTAATCGGAAGCTGAAAAAGAAAGCAAAGGGAGGCCAGACTGCCACCTATTCAATATCAACTAACTCGGAGTGAGAAAGTCAATAGCTAACGTGTTTAGTATCCGTGAGAAATGAAACAGAAATCTTTTGAAAGATTATGAGTGGCTAGGGAGGGTTGTGCATTGCATTACTGGGTCCATGATGTCTATCTTCAATGCCATCAATCATCTTTGTGATTCTGCAGCATAAGAATTGACCCGATTTCCGTCCTAAGTGAATGTGAGGGCTGCTTTCTTTACACCCTTTATCTTACAATTCATTTATTCTTCAACCCCTTCATTTTTGTTGTGTGCTATAACCGAAGACTTCATGACTAGAACCATGTTGGGTTTATTCCAGTACTAGCTCCATCCAGTCGGCACGTTTTTCCCTTGATTCTCCACTATAAACTCCTTTCCATGTCAAAACCTAAGACATCTACACTAACTAGTGGATTGTCCCTGGGTAGATCCCTCCAGTTATGGCTGGATCATTGGGAATAGTACCTAACCTTACCAACCTTATAACTTCAATTAAGTAAAATGCATGGTCGGTCCTTTGGTACTGTTCTCCTTTCCATAAAACCAATTGAAAAATCAATAAGGCACTATGAATATAAATATCAAAGTGTTTAGTACCTCGATTATATTTGACATTTTTTCATAAACGCTCCCCCTCAAAAATGTGCCATCGGTATTCGAAAATTGTTTAGCACGTTATGGCAGAGTATATGATCCCTAATCAACACTGTTCTTTATTAAACACGATATTTTAATCCACAATTCTCCCCTTATCAAAATTTTAAACCCTCTGAACATTTTAGATATCATTGATATAAATGTGTAATAAAAATTTGGGAGAAAAGTGTATGTCCATAATTCGCAAGCAGTGTAAGAGACATCAAACTGCTCCCCCTCAATCGTTAGGGATATAAAATACTCCAACACCTTAACCATCAAGAGATTAACAGCTACTAATGTACAAAGGTATATTATTCACAATCGAGAAATAAGATTGACCTTTTTTGATTTGTATAACATGTCGGTCACTTTGTTCTGTTGATCAGTCCTGTAGTCAATATCTCTTATTCTTCCTCCAACAAAGCTTTCTAGACTTCGATAGATCCTTCTGATCTGTAGTCTTTTCTCGATTGCTGTGATGAAGTCTTTGCTTCTTCTCTTGTCATCCTCTGACCACTTCCTAGTCTCCATGCCCTTATTATACTCGAACAGATGAAAGTCTTTAACCATTGGTCCAGCTTTTCTTTTTATTTTTTTTTATTTTATGTCCATGACTCTTTGTCACCGTCCCCATCACTAAACAATGTAAGCTCATGTCAGCCTCTCAGCTTTCCCTTTGATCATTATCTGTCTCTTAGACAACTGCACCATGAGGCTTAGGGACGACTCGTATAGTCTCCTTTGAAGTAATATCGGCTGAATCCCAATTAGGACGTTAAGTTGGATCTTTTGTTTGATAACTTTCATCCCGAGCTTTAAGACTCCAACACGAATTTCTATCACCAGTTTATTTCCTTATCCACAAGTTGACTGCCGGTGTGGAAGACTTAGGTCCCTTGTCTGTCTTGGGCAGATGGTTGAGCTTTTCTTGAATATTGAGAAGGAACAGATCTTCAAAATCATTTGGATGAAGATTTTTGAAATCCTTTTTCCGAGATCTTGTATTCTTGATAATCAGCTCGGCGAAGAATTATCTCTCTTAGGTAGTTGTATTCATATTTTTTCAAACACATTGACACCTGTGTCACACAGAGAATTCCGCAATTTGAGATATCTGACAGCTATCGCATCAGAGGACATTCACTGTGTTTGTTGATATAGAAATCCTTCCTCTTAAACCACCAGTGAGTGATGCCATAGACCGCACTGATGTCATATTCGCGTTCACTCTCAACCCACAACGATGGAACTAATTCTTTAAGGCCAAAGTCTAGGTAACGAGTGGCTTTGAGCTTGGATATGGATAAGGCAATTCTTCGCTCTTTGTCACCTGTCAGCAGATAAACCATGATCCTTATAGAGAATAATTGTGGTTGAATAGTTACCAGACCTGGTGGTCCTCCTCAGCAGTGGTTCATATATATTTCGCAGAATTTGATGACCCTCAGGATTACTCAAATCAACCTTATTTGTCAGCAGCTTATGGCATTCTCTATCTGATAATAAAAAAGAAAGACACTGGTTCTTGTGAAAGTCTTTAACACGGTTGAAAGCTATGTCCTTATAATCACCATTGGTAAAAAAAAAAAGAGCTTCATCATTCCTTTCTTCTGCAGAACCATTATGATGAATGAACCAAAATCAACGTCATCCGGCTTTGAAGCTTGTTTTCCTCCGGAACTTTAAACGTTGTGGTGTAATGCATTTGCCCATTATAATGTTCTAGTTCCGGGAATCAATTGAGGGGAAAGGTTCATTCAGGAATCTAGGTGTATGCATTGTCTATCGCTTACTGGAATCGGCTTAAACCACGTAGTGGTCACACCTTAGGGAATTGTGAGCGTTGTCACAGTGTTCCTTTCTATCTGAGTCATTCCCTTCATCCTGATTTAGAAATATCATCTGAAGATTGTTCATGAATGATCTGATATCGGGATCAGATCTGTGAATCGACGAGTCAACACCACCTCTCAATGTGATCAGTTAATCTGCCATCCAGTTTAGGTGAGAGTTTTTCATGTTGTTTGGAAGCAGATGCCTCAGACTCCCTTGGTTTCTTTGAACTTTGGTCATCATTTTTCGGAGGAGGTTTAGCTGACCCAGAAGCGGCAGAATCAGATCTCCTTCTCTTTGTTGACCTACCCTGGTTTGATCCAGCTGAAGGCCTTCAATCATCATCATCCGTCTCATCATCAACACTTATCATGCTTTCTCTTGTGGTCTTTACCCTTATCTGCAACTTCCTTATCCATGCATCTTCATCTGTATCAAAAGCTTCCTTAAGAGCCTGGTATAGATGTAGTTGGCAGTAATTCTGTTTGCAACTTGATCTTATTCATGTGTCGAAGAGATCACTCATTATATTAAATTCTTCAAGAAACCACTTTATCAGTTACCTGATGAGTAAGTTTTGAATCTTGTTTCGTCCCGCATTGTTCCTTTTTGGCTTGATAATCTCCTTCGGACTCTTTTCAGATTCTTGATTCTTGACAGACACTCCAGGCAACACAGAGTATAGATCTCGGATTAAATTCTGCAGTTTGTCCATCCAAGAACCTTAAGGAAAGCATCATCATATTTTGTTTCCTATATAAATATCAACAGCCGTATGAAACTTAGGATCTTATTGAAGCCACAAACATCAGCAGAGTGATCAGTACTTCCTTCACTCAGACATCTCTTGTTCCAATCCTTGCCGACTCTTAGCTAAAGGGCATGATGGAGTTGATTTCAGGTCGAGATGTGGAGATTGTTTTAGCTTCCCGTATTGATGGTGGAGGAAAAGGAGTGACCAGTAATGACGGCTTTGAAGATGAGACAACTGTGAAGGGAACAATCACTGAGGAGTTGGCGTTACTGTCTGATACTAGATCAGGTATGTGGAAATCAGACTCCTCATTAGCTTTAATTTCCTCCTGATCATCTTCGGTTGGTTTGTCATGAAGAAATTGATCCCCAAAGTTAAAAGTGTCATCGAGATTATTCATGGAAGACATATAAACAGAATGACTTTCTGGTTTATCATCGATGACACGTTCGTCTCAGTTATGAGCTTCAGGTTTTCATGAACCTTTGGGTAGGCTGTAGCCAGGAATTCATCATCCATGAGCTCAGGGTTTGGTCCAGCAAGAGACACATGTAATTTTCCAGAGTCTGATCCAGTCTGGTCTTCTTCCATGGGCCTCATGGTTCTGGTCCAGCAGAGCCTCATTTGCTTTTTTTCAGGTCTGAGACAGGAAATGCATACTCCTGATTACTATAGACGTGTCTACTTCATCTTGATCTTTGTCACCTTTAGGAGCAGCGGCTTCTGTTTCACTTTTAGTTCTTTCTGAATCAGACGTTGATGAAGATTCATGGATCACTTTCTCTGATGTGTCATCATCGGGTTGAGAAGAGGGTCCAGTTGTCGAATCAGGAGGAGTTTGATCACGCCTAACAAGGATAAACTGATCAGTAGTTCTTTTCTTCTTTGACATATCGATCAGGGAATGAGCTACTTGTTCTTCAGTTACAATGGCCTTTCCCTTTCCTACTACTTCATGCAGTTTGGGAGATGCTTCTGACACTGGATCCCTGATCGTCACTCCTCCAACAGGTGCCCGACTTTGTGGCAGAAGGGCCGGATCTAAGCTAAGCTTAATGGCTCGTTCCAGGTCAGCATCATTACCTTCTTCTCCTCCCTTTTCTTGATGAGCTTCCAAACTCAACTTCTTAGCTAGTTCGAGTTCAGGATCATTACCTTCTTCTTGAGGATTAGATTCTTGTTGAGCATCATCATCTTCGTCAACAAGTTTGAAAGTCGGCTTTCCCCTTCTAACTTTCTGAGGAAGCTTACGCTTGGAAGGTTTCTTTGTCGGTGGAAGAGCTGGCTTGGATTGTTTGACTGGTGTGGTGGTTGTGGGCTTTTTGGGTGTAGCACGCTTTGTTGCAGGTTGCACGCTTGCACTTTCTTTAGGGGTTTTCTTTGTATTCTCATCAACCATTTTCAGATACTTGGGATAATACGAGGATTGTTGAATGGCTTCTGTTATCAAGGGATCAGGAATTGCCATTCCAAACACTTCAACTGACTCACCTTTAGGGACAAACTTGAGATTTCCTAGTATAAAATCATCTGCTGTATCTCCAGTATGATGAACAGCAGATTCAGGACGTCGATGGATGTTGTTATTGCTTGCCAAGTAGTATATTATCACCTTGGAAAACCGTCCATAAGGAATGAGGAGAGGAGTTACTTTCTTCTTTGGGTTCTTCAGACTGGCGTTGTGACTTGCTTTGTGTGAGAAAAATGTCTGGATCCCTTGAGTGAACTCTTCCTATATCAGCTCTGCATGATCAACATTAGTTTGAGTGACGATTCCCCACAACATTTGCAGAACTGGGTGTCTAGGTTTGTCATTTCCTGTCAAGCACTGGTTGATTAAGGACATAATTGCCCTCCATGGTTGATACACATAATTCACTCTTATGTTGGAGACAATTTCTACAGGTTCAGGATACCCCAGCTCATTATTGGTATTTTTAGTATAAATTTAGTTTTGTTTTTCTACTGTCTGCTGTTATTTATTGAATACGGCGTATCTATTTTCTTTGAATACATCGTATTCAACATCAAACATCGATACGGCATATCCAGTTTACTGAATACGACGTATCGACTGTCTTATATAGCAGCAGTTTTAGTTAGCTTTCTCGTTTAGTTTTCTAGAATAGTTTTACTTCAAATTATGTCTTTCTTTTAAGGTACCCCGTTTATTGGGGGAAACCTCCTTCCCTCAATACCCTACAAGGTGGTTTAAGTATGGAAGAAAATGTTAGGCAAATCATTGAAAAGGTAACGTAAAACAAAGATATAGAGATAATTCATTAAAAGAATTTAGAACCACCAAACGAGCATTTGTAATAACACAAAGCAACTTATAGAGTGAGTTGACGATCGAGGTGAACGAATTGTCAAAATTTATTAAAGTTATAAAAAATTGTTTTGATACCAAAAAAACAAAGTCAAAGAGTGACAACTAGGGGAGGAAAATGACGTCTGAAGCCCACCCGTAGTAAAGAAATTAATAAACGGAATAACAAGAATGAACCTCCCAGATTTGAACAAGATGTGTAGGAAAAGCCGCATGATGACGGTGTGGAAAATAAATCTTCGAGTATTCCGGAAAAAGCTGCCCACCCATTGGTAAAACCACAACAGTCATCTATCCCTTTCCCAAACCGAGTAAGAAAAGAAAAAGAAGAAGCACTGCAACGAAAATATTTGGAGAATCTGAAACAACTCGACATCAATATTCTATTTATTGAAGCCCTATTGCAAATACCAAAATACGTAAAATATCTGAAGAGTTTAGTGACGAATAAATTAAGACTTGAAGAAGCTTGTACGGAGACAATGAACGAAAGGTGCTCAGCTGTCTTGCTTAACGAACTGCCGTCAAAAGAAAAAGACCTCAAGAATTTCACTATCCCTTGTCAAGTATTGGAGAAACATAAGGAAGCAGAAGACTTGGTCATAGATCACTTATCTAGGTTTGAAAGTCCGCATATGAAGGTGTTAACTGAAAGGGAAATTGCTGATAAATTCTCTGACGATCATTTAATGATGCTAAAATCCAAGTTTTAAAGACGATGAAACAAGTATGCGATTTTGTTAATTATATTTGTTTAGAAAGTTGTTCCCCCAAATTGGACCTTTGAAAAAAGAAAGAGATTTTTCTCGCAAGTCAAAACTTACTTTTGGGAGGAACCTTATGCATTTAAACTGTGCGCGGATAATATAATGAGAAGATGTGTGGCTGAAGCAAAACCCTTGAAATTCTGGCACATTGTCATTCGGGACCTACAGGTGGGCAATCATAAGTGCTGAAAAATTACGCAAAGAGGTTTATGAGTCCGGAATTTTATTGGCCTAGTGTCCTTTAAGGATGCTTAATGAGTAACGTAAGACGATGTGATACATGTCAAAGATCGGAAACTTATCTTCAAAGGAACAAATGCTCAAAATAACATTCAGGTCATGCGAGTCTTTGATGTTTGGGATATATTTATGAGACCATTTCTCCCCAATCTATAGGAATAATACATATTAGAGATTTTCGATTATGTGTCCAAATGGTTCAAAGCTCAAGCATACCTACGAATGAATGCAACGTGTTTTAAGGTAAGTTTTTAAGAAGATTATTTTTCTAGGTTGGAAGTTCCTAAATCTTTGATTAGTGATGGAGGGACACATTTTAGTAATCCCAGCTTGAAAAAGCTTTACAAAAGATATGGTGTGACTCACAAATTATCCACGACATATCACCCTCAATCTAATGGACAAACTAAAGTTACTAATAGGGCTATTAAGCGCATCCTAGAGAGATCAGTGGGGTACAATCCTAAAGATTGGTCGGAAAAACTTAACGATGCATTATGGGCATTTAGGACGGCCTACAAAACACATACAGGGTGTACACCTTCTAGATTAGTTTATGGGAAAACATGCCATTTACCCATAGAGATCGAGCATAAGGCACATTGGGCATTAAAACAATGTAATATAGATTTAACCTTTCTAGGAAAGTCGTCTATATAGCCGCTTAAAGAGTTAGCCCGAATTGAGAGATGGTGCTTAAGGAGAATACTAAATTAACAAATGAACTAAACCAAGAAATGGCATGATTCTAGACTTCATGGAGATAAAGATTTTAAGGTAGGCGACAAGGTCCTACTTTATAATTCTCGTTTGAAGATGTACCCTGGAAAACTTAAATCGAAATGGAGCGGTCCAAACATTGTTAAAACGGTGTATCCATATGGGGCTATAGAAATCACTAAGGGACGGGTTTAGCTTCAAAGTCAATGGGCAACGATTGAAGAAATATTACGGAGGTAACATTGACAAGGAGGATGATGAGGTTATAGAGTTGGAGAATGACGCAACGAGAAGCTGAAGGGAGTCTAACTTAAAGACTCTCACAAAAACAAAAGTGCTTGTCGGGATACAACCTGTAATGTATTTTCAATTTATTATTCAAGTTTGTCTTCCCAACTGTCTAATACGGCATAGTCCAAACCCCATGAATACGGCAAATCGACCATCTGGACATTACCATGTCCTTATTTCACACCAGTCTATATGAACGTATTCCATTAAAAGAATACAACGTATATCAAGTATCAATACGGCTATCCTTGGGGAATGGAAACGGCGATCGACTTCCTGTACAGTTTTTAGGCCTTTATTTCGAGTCTAACCAAACAAATACCATGGAGGTAGAATTGCCATTTGTTTTCTGGATGAGATTTACATAGGGCCACTTAAAAAAAATCGACAAATAATGCGAGAATTTACAAATCTGTGAGATCTTGAAGTGTTTGGAGTCCTTAAAACTTCAAGTCATCTTTTCAACACATTCTAGACTCAATTAAACTCAACATGGAGAATCCTACGACGAAAATAAAAGAAATAAGCCCTCCACACAACTTAGGCAGAAATCGGGTCAATACATATGCTGTCAGAATCACAATGTTGATTGCTGACATTGAAGACGACATCATGGACCCAGTGATGCAATGCACAACCCTTCCCAGCCATTCGGGTTTCTCTCTAAAGAAACTTGTCTCATTTGTCACGGAGATACACACGACTTCTATCGACTTTCTCCTTCTAGTGTCATCATCAAACAGCACTGCGGTAGGTGACTTGCGAGATTCTATATGAATCAAGCTTGTGTCAACTGGATATCGATAAAGGTCCAGTAAATGAATTGACGACATAATCAGAAAGATAGTAACTATCTGATTCACTCTTACCGTGTTGTCTGCTTTGAGACGTTCCGGTAATGAGAACTAGCAAGCATGGTGAATCTAATACATCTGTGTTAGAAGATCCTATGCTTTGAGCTGGAAACCCTGTCAAGGAGATTCTTTGAATCTACCTGATTATAGGTATAGTATTTATACTATAAAATGGGAAACCGGAGGTTAATGCAACCGAAGTCAAGATGAATGACAAATCCATATTCATCTTTTATTGCTAATTGTCTTATTTTAGGTTTAGACGACGGTGTTGTAGCCTCATTCCAGCGAAGTTGGATTCATAAACCAAATGCTCATACTCAAGCTTTCAAAGTCAATCGTTCAACTCTCTATCATCAAAGAGCCTCAAAGTCAATTAAAGAATCGTATTTTGGGAAGATTGTTAGACTTATAATCATATATGTCAAACAAGAATGTAACAAGTATGAGCATGTTGGTCAAGAGTACAAGATGATCAAAGAAGTCAAATCAAGATGATTCAAGTCAAGGAGATAATGCAAGATAACGATCTCAAGAACTCAAAGTTAAAAAGATAAAGGCTCAAGATCAAGATCACAAAGCATGAATGAACAAAGCCATTACAAAAAAGACAAGACCAAAAACAAGGCAAAGCATAAACGTCAAAAGTCATATCTTCAACATCAGGGGAGACAATGATAAATCAAAGCAAACTCCTACAAGAATGTCATCAGTGGTACGGAGGAGTTTGAAGAAAGAGACCTCAACATTGGGGGAGATTGTTAACCTTAATTATGTTAAGTCAAACAAGAATGTTATCGGTCTTATAAAGTCATACTAGGTCTTGTATTTTAATAGGCTAATCGGGTTCAATGGGCTTGGATTGTAATCTAATATTGTCCGTGTTTCAGGCTCAAAGCCCAAGTTATGCTAAGCCCTACCCAAGTTACAAGCCCACACGCCTACTAGAAAGGCTTGGGTATAAAAGAAACCCTCTCCACACATGGAAAGGGTGTTGGTTACATTCTGTCACATTTGTAATCCACCACTTTCTCTCTCTAATCTAAGTTTCCTAGTTTCTTTTCCTCTCTCTTTTCTTTCTTTTACATCCGGCTCATTAAGAGCTTATTCGGGTTTGCTTATTTGTTATGAAAGGATTAATTATAAGACAAACAATATGACATAAGGATTATGTCATATAATAACTATCTTTATTTAGTATGTTTGATTCTTAATAGGAAAGTATCATTATCTTAGGAAAGTGTCATTGTCATAAGAAAAGTCTTGTATTTGACTTTGACTGTTCTAGTATTTAACTTTGATTGTATTTGGTATAAATATATCAAACCATTCATGAATATAATCAATCAATCAAGTTTAAGATCAAAATAGCTCTAGTTCTTCTCTCTATCTTATTAAGGATTTGAAGTGGTGCTACTATCTCGATACTATCCGCAAGGGTCATAGCAATTGGTGCTTTCATTGAAAGCTCTCTTTCAGAGGGCTTCTGATTTTAGCTTCTAAAAAAATGTTCTTCGAGTTACTGTTCATGGCATCGGGCGGTAGCAAGTGGAACACGGAAGATGCACTATCTAAGCTCTTGTGAATGGGTACGATGGCCAAATACCAAAATGAGTTTGAGATGCTTACAAATCGAGTAACGAGGATATCTGAATCTTTACTTAAAATGATTTATATCTCTGTACTTAAACTTGCATTACAAATAGAACTGTTGAGGGCAAGGCCTACAACTTTAGGAGAAGCCTTCTCCTTAGCCCATATAATCGAGGCTCATTTTGAGGAAACTACAGAGAAAGAGAAAGAGCAGATCATTAAAAAGAAAGCAGATACCATTCTATCATTACAAAGTGAATTAGCTTCACCTTATGTTAAAGTGTCCTTAGATGCTGATGAAGATATTGGTGTTGATGAGGTTAGTAGCGCGATAGACGGTGTTTTTGATATTGGTGAGAGTAATGTGGAGAGTATGGAAGTTCGTAGCAATTTTGGTCAATTTTCAAAAAATAAGAAAAGCGTGGAAGTGGTTGTGGATGGTGGTGAAGCGCTTGGGGTTAACGAGGATGAGTCGAATAGAGTTATATCAGTACTTAAGGATCGAAGTGGTGAATTTGATGATAGTTTAGATGAAATAAATTTAGGTTTATGCGAGGAGTTTGTGATTAGGGTGTTAGAGGGTAGAGATGTTTCCCGCAAGATTTTGGTTGTTTTTTTGAATTCCATCAGGGTACAAATCCTATGTTGTATACATGGTGCCAACAAATCAAGTTTTGCAAACAGGAATGTTGATATAGGAAAGGAGGCTAAAATTCAATGAATATAGGATCTCAAAATCAAGATTTTTTTTTGGACAAAACCTTGAGGGCAAGGTGGTTTCGAAGGAGGGGGATTGTTACGCCTAGGCCTAAGCCCATTACAGAACCGTGACCCACGAGAACCACATCCAAGCCCGTATGACATAAGGGTTATGTCATATAATAACTATCTTTATTTATTATGTTTGAGTCTTAATAATAAAGTATTGATATCTTAAGAAAGTGTCATTATCATATGAAAAGTCTTGTATTTGACTAGTTTTGTAATTGACTTTGACTATATTCGGTATAAATATATCGAACCATTCATGAATATAATCAATCAATTAAATTTAAGATCAAAATATCTCTAGTTCTTCTCTCTATCTTCTTAATGAGCTTGCACACTCTTGAAGTGGTGCTACTTTCCCGATACTATCCACAAGGGTCGTATCATTACTGCTACCGAGTGAGTTTAGAAGTACCTCTTTAGTCCTCTTGCCGCATGAATGATGCGGTTGTCGTTAGACTTTAACAAGAAGTTTACAACTCCTTTGGCAGAGCACCTAACCGTTATAGTGTAGTAAGGCAAGACTCAGGGGTTGTTATCGTTCTCTAGGGGAATAGGTTGGGAAGGCTCGAACAGAATCTAACAAGGGTCTAAGGGGTTGAGAGAAGATTATTTTTGTATTTTTATGTTTTAATAAAAGTAGGTAAATATCATTGGTTGAGAGGTTGGTTGATTTTTAACTAATTAAACTAATAATAATAAAACAAATCTAAACTATTTTGGTGATAACTATATGGTAAACGAACGTATTTACTTAATCATGCATTACTCTTTATTATGTTTCTCTAAAGTATGTTGCTTTGTCACCCTTGTAATGATCTGTGTAAGTATTTCTTAAGTCATGAACGAATTACACGACCCGCCGTCTATGTAATATTCCGTTAAGGCAACACACAAGTAAGGTAGTATGAAGACTATTACAAGGCCCCTAACAGTACATTACATGCATTTAAAACACTTAAGAGGGATCAATCATATTAGGGGTAAGGTAGTATAAAGACTATTATCGATGGTATCCTTTGTACACACTTGTGTTTCCCTAGACGTCTATGCCAATTTAATATCTTATGGCTAGTTTTCTAAAGCCTAACGTGTACATCCATCATAAGAAGCAACACAATAAAGATCTACATAATAAGTTTCATGCAATCATAAGTAAAGACTAATGGATCTAGCCGGACATATTATAAGGAAGTGAAGAACATAGATCAATCAAACAACACATAGACATATTAAATGATAAAAGATAAAGGATCTCACTTGATTAGAACATGAGTTAATGGCAGATGCAAGAGGGTTTTGACACCCTCAAAATAGCCTAAGTAGCAGCCAAATTCGTCTTCTAAAACTAGGGTTTGGATCCCAAAAGTTACACACTTAAAAACCCTAAAAATTGTGGGTATATATAGAAAAAGAAGTCGTGGTGGCGTCACAAGGTTTCTGACGCCTACGCTTCGCCGAATCTTCTAGGGTTTCTTTTGAGGCGGCTACGTTTTGACGCCGTCGTGAGTGTCTTGACACCGTCACTTGTAAGATCCGACGTCATCGCAAGGTTTGGCGACGCCATCTTCACGCGCTGTGAGCACAGTTCTTTAAAGGATTTGGTGTAGAGTCGTAGTCTTGTCTGTTTCTTCTCTAGTACAGCCTAAGTCACGTGTATTTCCTCTAAAAGCCATCCAAATGCTAAAAACACAAAAACAAATGATTAAGCACATAATCTAGGCATATTTGCATGATTCAGGGGGTTAAATGACCCCGAAAAAGTGTATAAAATGACACCTCATCAACGAACCAAAGCTAAAATCAGTTTTTCCATGGGAGAATAATTGACTTCCGGTGATTGCAATGCCCTTCCCACAAAGTAAAATTGGCATTTTCTTGTCGCCATGTTCTACAAGTAGGACATCACTAATGGCTTCCTCAGTAGCCGTTAATGTGGGAAGTTTCACCATTTGCTTCTTCATATCCTTTAATACAAGTAGGATTTAAGTAGGGGGATATTTGATGACATTAAACATCATTTTTCCCATATTTATTACCCATTTTGTATAATTATTGCACGAATTGGTACTTAATCGTTTATATTTGTTATTTGCAGTAATTATTGAGCATTTGGCAAAAGATGGAGAAAAGGACATGTTTTGAAGCATAAACGAAGAGTTTGAGAAAATCGACTAATTCAGACATCGATACGCCGTATCATTCTAGAAGAATATGCAGTATCTAAAGACTTTGAAGAACTCAAGACCAATACCTGACTTTGAAGAATATGTCGTATCCACATCAGTAGATACGCCGTATATGATACTTTGATCAACTATCAAGAAAAGCACGTTTACAACCAATACTCCGTATCCAAAACCTCAATACTCTGTATCTTAAGACCCAATACTCCGTATTGGTCATTACTCCATATCCGAAGACCCAATAATCCGTATCCGAAGACCCTATACTCTGTATCCAAAAATCTAATACGCCGTATTGAAGGCAGCTCAAGAAAATTCAAGAATATTTTATTCATGGAGCTCATGCCAAGTAACCCCAACACGCCGTATTAAACTTTTCAATACGCCGTATCGACCAATTTTTAGATTTTATAAATACCAAACCCTAAATACGATTTTAGGTATGCTTTTAACCACCAAGTCCGATTTTTAGAAGATCCAAGAAGCCAAGAAGGCCCTGTAAAGTGGTCCAATTGATGGGAAAACTCTTGTAATCTCTATAATCTACTATAAGCGTTCGGTTAGCATTATGTTTAATCGTTCATCTATGATTTCTTGTATTGTTACAATGAGTATCGGCTAATACCTTTAGGTATTAGCTATGTTTATGATAATATAATGTTTTGATCAGTCTTTATATCGATTGTTCCTTATTTGTTGCATGTTGATTATGTATATCACTTCATACCCGTTTATGTGCTCAATTATGTGTTTGACCTATTATTGAACTGGGTCTAGTCCTACATATTTAATGTGCTACAACTTCGGTGTTGTTTAGGTGTAGGCTAAGAGTCCAGGATAGAAATATATAACGCTTATTCATATAGATAGAATACTAGGATCACCAATAGAAATTCCTGTTTTGATCTATGGTTAAGTGGATAGGTAGACTAAGCCAGTGACTTAGGACCACCTAACGTCCTATTTCCATATGTAGATAAGTTGGCGGGGACTACTAGTATATGAATTTTTGTTAAGAAGTAAGTTGGTAAAGCCTTCATGAGCTAGGACTCGATATAACCACCAATATAGCTTCCTCGATAGATTATAATCAACGGTGTGAGCTTTATGCAAGTTTATGTTAATTGTGACAGGATTAACTAGCGACAAACCTCGAGTCTAGGGAGAAGATCCACCTAACTTTGGAATGATATACCACCAACGAATTAATACAATCATTGTAAGAATAGACAATCAAGTATAATATTAGATTAAACTGGCTAATATGTTTTCCTCATATTTGACCGCTTCCCAATCTTTTGTTAATCACTTGTGTACGTTATTTGTCATCACCTTAGGATAATTAGAACTAAACTTATGCCAGTCTCTCAGGCTGAAAACCCCGTTTGTGTTAGTTTAGGTTTAATTAGATTTAATTAGAATAATTAGGTTAGATTAGTACTAAACCTAGATACATAAAATACCAATAGAATTAAGAGTTAACTTCCACTCTTAGTGATCGAAACCTTACTTACCAATGAAGCTACATTTGATCGGGTACACTGCCTATTAGTGTTGTTTTTAGGTATAGTCGGATAAATGTAAAGGTAAAACTTGATAATAAATAATACCTACACTCAACGACACATAAAGTTTTTGGCATCGCTGCCGAAGAGGGTGATTGTTTAATTTCTTGTTTTTATTGGTATTTTCAATATAAATTTAATTTTGTTTTTCTACTGCCTACTGTTATTTTTTGAATCATACACTGAATACGGCGTATTCATTTTCTTTTGAATACGGCGTGTTCGACATCAAACATCGATACTGCATATCTAGTTTACTGAATATGGCGTATCGACTGTCTGATACAGCAGCAGTTTTAGTTAGCTTTCTAGTTTAGTTTTCTAGAATAGTTTTACTTCGAATTATGTCTTTTTTCAAGTACCGTTTTCAGGGTGCCTCAATACCCGTTCAATTACCCTAAAATGAGGTTAACTATGGAAGAAATATTGGCTAAATTCATTGATGAAGGTAAACGTGAACATGAGGAGATGGAAATATTCATTAAAGAATTTAGAACCACCAACGAGCTTTTATTAAAAGAACGAAGCCAACGAGATTTATAATAAAGAACGAAAGCTCAAATATTTTGAGGAGCGTAACAAATCGGAGGTAATAACGAATGTGTCAAAGGGTTGAGTGGGTAATGTTTTGATTCAAAAAAGGAAGTCAAAGGAAGTGATAAATTAGGGGAAGGAAAGTATGAGTCTGGATAACCACCCTTAGTAGAAAGAAATTAAGGGAAATAGATCAACAAGAACGTACCTCCCAGATTGGAATAGGATGTTGTAGCGGAAAACCGCTTGATGTTTGGTAATGAAAAATAATCTTGAGTATTCATAATAAGGAACCTCAACTCATCATTTGGTCAAAAAACCAAAACAAGCAATTTTTTCCTTTCTTCCTAACAGGTGTGACATTGGTGTTGAAAAAGGAAATAGAAGAAGCACATCAAAACAAATTTTTTGGGAAAATCTAAAAACAAAATTTACGGCTTTCGTATAGCCTAGTGCAAATGCCAAAATACGCTAAATATCTGACGTGTTTAACTGTACAGAATAGAAATCCAGACTAGAAGGGAAGCTTGTACAGCGTGAAATGAACAAATGTCGTCTCAACTGTCTTGCATCTCTAACAAACTGCCAGCAAATGTAAAAAGACTCAATGGTGTTTCACTATCCCTTGTCTAGGTTAGTTTCATTTCAAACTTAATAAGCTTTGGCTGATCTATGAGCTTAAGTATATGTTTAATGCCATTTACGATGTATGAAAAGTTTGTTAGGGAACCAAAACCAACTCGATGATGAGCTTAAAACTAGCAGAATAGGGCAATTCAAATATTGATGCTGGTTTAGGAAAATGAAAAAGTCACAATAAATTTCTTATTAATCAATATCAATTTTGATTAGGAGCAGTATTTAATTTTCTTATCAGTTGTAAATTTAGTGGGAAACGAAAATGTCTCTCAGTTTTTTTTTATAAATATTAGTGTGTCTTTTTCTTTGTATTGAATATATCTTTGAGTTTTAATAATAAAAAGCTTTGCTTTGTTCTAAGCGGTTTGCGCTATGATTCTCATAATAATCGGTATTCGTTTGGATATCAACTGGTTGTTGGAGTTTGCTTGATTATCGCGTATTCTTTTGCATTCAACGATAATTGAAGATTGTTCTCTGGTATTCGGGGATCAACAGATTCAATTTGTGTGTTATCTCTTGTTTTCACTTACATCGTGTTGGTATCAGAGCGAAGTTTCATGATTAAAGATGTTTCCAAAGACAGTGAGAAGGCGAAGAGTTAGAATATCCGTTCTTTGAGGGTGATGGTTCATTTTTTGATGAACTCATATTGAGATATAGAATGTGACACATAGATTCTTAATTTGTTTACTTATCAAAAGCACTTAACATATTATGATTCGTAAACCTATAACTTAATGAACATTTTTGACTGATGGTTTTTTTGCATACGCAGCTGGTGATCTCAAACTCTAAATTGCTGACACATACAGAGGTAAATACAAGCTGAAAAATTGTTTAGACAAATGAATTCAAGCGTTGTTATTGACAGGTTATATTATACGTGCAATACAGGGAGTACATAGTACGTAACCAAGTTATCTATGGGCAGTATATGGGCGGAGACAAAAGGGGGGGCCCAAGGGGCAAGTGTCCCCTTAGCGAAAAAAATTGTAGTGTAAATTTTCGAAAATATCTTGTTTTTTTCGTAATTTGCCCCTCTTAAGAACCATTTTGTAGTGTAGTTATTAAAAAATATCAAATTGTGCCCCCTCGAGCCAAACTTTCTGGCTCCGCCCCTGGCAGTATGGTTGTAAAAGGTGTCAAGAAGACGGCAATACAGGGAGTACATAATACGTAACCAGGTTATCTGATGCGGTTTAGGAAAATGAAAAGTCACAATAAATTTCTTATTAATCAATCATAAATTGTGATTAGGAAAGTATTTAATTTCTAATCAGTTATAAATTTAGGGAAAACGAAAAGTCTCTAGTTTTCCTATAAATATTAGGTCTTTTCTTTGTATTGATATCTTTGAGTTTTAATAATAAAAGCTTTGCTTTGTTCTTGGCGGTTTGCTAAGATTCTCTTAATAATCGGTATTCGTTTGAATCAACGATTGTTGGAGTTTGCCTGATTATCGGTATTCTTTTGAATCAACGATAGTTGGAAGATTGTTTCTGGTATTCGTTGGAATCAACAGATTCAATTTGTGTGTTATTTTATTTTCACTACATCAGTTGGTATCAAGAGCCGAAGTTCCTGATTAAGATGTTTCCAAGGAGAAGTGAAGGCGAAGAGTTAGAATATTCATTCTTTGAGGGCGATGGTTCATCTTCTGATGAATGGAGAGATTATGGTATGAGTGGTGACGATTATGAATGGCCTCCAATATTTGATGATGATCAATATGAAGAAGAATCGATGCCAGTTTATGATACCGATATCGAATATGTCATTGAGGAAGAAGAAGGATTTATCGAGAAAGAAGGATTTGGTAGGAAAGAAGACAACATCGAAGACGTCGTCGTTGTGGCCAATGATCTTTGTTCTTCAATGATCCAAACTAATTTAAATGTTGATTTTAAGGAAGACATCAATACAAAATCACATGAGTTGGTGTCGTTTGCAAAAAGTATTATTATCAAGGTTAGCCAAAGTTCGTTCAAATTTCTGATTCGTAAAACATATTGGTATTTGAAAGTTACACCCATGGTCAATAAGTTCGGTTTTAAGACGATCAAGGTTCGAGGTCGAGTCATTATAAAGAAAGGGAATGTAATGCAAGGGATACAAATTTGGATGCTACGAGTACAAGGGACGAGTGAGGCAAACTCGAGGACGAGTTTTTTTAAGTGGGGGAGAATGATGCGGTTTAGGAAAATGAAAAGTCACAATAAATTTCTTATTAATCAATCATAAATTGTGATTAGGAAAGTATTTAATTTCTAATCAGTTATAAATTTAGGGAAAACGAAAAGTCTCTAGGTTTCCTATATATATTTGGTATTTTCTTTGTAATGGTTTAATATCTTTGAGTTTTGATAATAAAAGCTTTTGCTTTGTTCTTGGCGGTTTGCTAAGATTCTCTTAATAATCGGTATTCGTTTGAATCAACGGTTGTTGGAGTTTGCCTGATTATCGGTATTCTTTTGAATCAACGATAGTTGGAAGATTGTTTCTGGTATTCGTGTGAATCAACAGATTCAATTTGTTATCCCGTTTATTTTTCACTACATCATTATCTCAAAGGCACGCGACACCATTAATGAATTTTGTTGGGATAACAAACATGCTGGCATAAATGTTGTCCTTTCAAAGATGCATAAAAAGGTAAATTTAGTGATTTGTTAATCAAGATTGCATCTATTTTTTATTACCCCGGATAAAGAAACATGTTAATATATACTTTGTTAGCTTTTTTCAACTCATATATGGAAAACCCAAAATACCGTGGTTTTTGCAGATACCAAGTGGGCCTGCTGGGAGTTTTTTGAGAAAAACCAGAAAGGACCACCGGTAAGGAAATAAAATAGGGAGTCAAGTTAGAGTTTTTGTTAATTTATATAGAATTATGAGGTTCCAGTAAATGACATATATTGGATATTATTTCATATGAACCTCACATTCTTATATCAGATGATATTTCTTTCAAAATTTGAATCATTACGGATACAAAATTTTATGATTTAGAATTGCTATTAGTTAAATTATTCATCCATATTTATTATAGTTTCCGAAAACAAGAAGAATCTTTGTTTGCCACTAAATCATGTGAACTTAAGAACTTGATTTTTCTTATATATGTATAAAGAGACCATTGTTGACATGTTTATTGCCTACACGCCCCCATTAAAGTTTGCTCGAGAACCTTGCTTATATACATTGGTGGAAAATATTCACTCTTCATAAGAAGTAATATTAGCCTACACCCGTTTACATTTTCAAGCAGTGTATCCACACTTATATATGATCTGAAGAAATCTTTTCATGATAATTTTATACTTTTCGTGCTTCACTCATACATAATTTATTATACTTTTCGGGCTTCACTTATACATAATTTATTATTAGGAAAGAGAAAGTATAGTAAATCCATATTACTGCTCATTTGCTAAAGACGAGATCTATGTGTGTTTTAGGCCCGAGGTGACTCAAAATTCATGTTATTCGTAGACGTTAACAAACATTGATTTGGCATGTAAAGAAGGCAAATCTGGCTTTATGAGGTTGATTTACCAAGTTGTTCATGATGGAGGCATGTTATCAGGTAAGATATAGAGGAAGTAGCTGTTCAAGGATGGTCTAGAAATGCTCAGAATACATGTTACTCCTATAAAAACATGTGAGGATCATTGGATAACAACGTGATGTAGTTATTTGTTTCATTTTACACTCTTGAGAAATGTAACTTTTAGATGTGAAATCAATGCTTATTTTTCTGATAAAATTAACCGACGTGAACCTGTTCTTATGAATTTTGTTAATAAGAAGTTTAAAGCTCTCTTTTAATAGATAAATCTTTGTGTATGGGTATGCTTAGAGTTATAGCTCGGAGAATGAAAAGTCTCGTTTATTAGTGTTGATCCTATGTATGAGGATGGCGTTACCTTATTGTGCATGTATTTAAAAGTGTACCATTTTAATGTGAGACAATAGTTGATTTTAGCTACGACGAAGTAATGTAGGTTGCATAATCAATAAAAATGATGTGTTTCAAAAATAAAATATACTTTATAAGAAAAATTAACATTTAATAAACGTTTTATGTCTAAACCCCGTGCGTGCACATGCATTAAAACTAGTATCCTATATATATATATATATATATATATATATGGGGGACTTTCTTTTCAGAACCATTCTTAGTGCGAGAACTGACAGAACACAAAAACATTACTTGCATCGACCTTTTAAAAATCAAAAAAATACATGAAATCATCAATAATCGAAAGGAATTCAACTATGTTCTTCAGTATAATCATGAACTCTTCCTATTCTTTGTACAAAAAACCTTACACACTGGCTCGCCAATATTGTTGTTGCACGCCTTATAAGAACATACATGCACAACCTTCATAGAAAATATTTTGTATTTCGTAATTTCTTAATCATTTATTATTTAGAACAAAGCTATGTTTTTTTAAAACACTATATGCTTGTTTTTAAAACATTATGTGCAAAAAAATACATTTATTGAAGGCGTGCATGCATGTTTTGGTGGTTCTGTCAGATTTTTTTTTCTCGCTATAAAAGAATGGTTCTGAAAGAAAGTCTCACTATATATATTATTATATATATATATATATATATATATATATATATATTTATTTATATATATATATATATTATATATAATTACAATTGATCATCATCTTTCCTCCTAGAGCGTTCGGTGTCGATGCTTAAGAGTCGCGCCCTTAGACATCGGAAGTGGCGTTATATCCGTGCTATAGGCTCCTCATCATTGCCATGGCTGGCATTATCCGATTTTCCCTTTTTTAGGGGGTGTTTGATAGCAGCTGAATAAAATTACTCAGCACTCAACACCTAATCGGTCAGAGGCAATGTTGTTTGGTAGAGAAAAAGGTGACGCTTAACGAATCAATTCACTACTGTATGATCCATGAATGGAGTGTAGCTGTGTCACTCAGAAACGTTTTTATTCAACATAGATACACACGTGATACTACACAATTTTTTTTCTTTTTCTCTTTTTGCTTTATATTATTTTTTTATTATGATGCTATGCCATGTAGTATGATTATGATCTTTGGCTTATACTAATAATGTATATTTCATCTAAATTTATGTGAACTTACGTTATATTGTTGCAACTGGACTATAATCTTTTCCATTGCTTCGTTAAGCGTTTTTTTGATATTATCTTATAATTGTAAAATTGATAACTACTACAATTATTTGTCGATCAAGAAATTAAAGGGCCGTTTAGTTGGTGAATTTTTTTTTCTTTCTATTTTTCAGTTTTTAATTTCTAAGAGAAGAGAATTGTTTTTCTTCTTGAGAGAAAAGTTGAAATTTTTGAAAACCCGTTTTGTTGGAGTCACATTTTTTTTGAGAAGAAATGAGAAAAACAAATGAGAATGATAAAATGGGTTTTTCAATTTTTATATTTAAAAGTTGAAAAAGAATGAGAATGAAAATTTCACTTTTTTGAATAATGTTGAAAAAAAATGCGACTAAACAGGTTTCAATATTTTTTTTTTCACATGAAAAATTTGCTTAAAAAATGAGATATTTTTCGCCTACTAAACGACTTCTAAAATAGCTTGCTTGATAGCTAATAATAATATCTTAAATCTAATATATTTTTCGCATTCAGGATGTTATCCAAACAATCATTTTCATTCAGAATCATGTTTCGTTCAGTGTCTTTGATTCATTCAGCATCATTATTCACTCAGCACTAAATCATATTATTTTTTCAAACAACTCCTTAGTCCGTTTTTTATATGTAGAAAGTGTATGTATTCGAGTTTGTGCTTCTCGTGTGTGATTTTTTGTGCACTGTTTTTTAGTGTGACTTATTTTTTTAAAATATATAATTTTGGTTTTCAGTACCTTGTGTTTGTTTAGAAAACGAAAAGTTTAAATAAACTGCGCGGGTTGGAGGTAACCTATAACATGTTATAGAGAGGCTGACTCT
Source organism: Tanacetum coccineum (assembly GCA_026074375.1). Lineage (NCBI taxonomy): Eukaryota > Viridiplantae > Streptophyta > Magnoliopsida > Asterales > Asteraceae > Tanacetum > Tanacetum coccineum. The sequence continues at coordinate 134,203 of BQNB010001509.1, forward strand.
TTATAACTCATATTTTTTTTACATATTTCAATACCCGTTATCTTGAGTTTTACACGTATTGTAGTATGTTATATTATCAAGGAGTTTTGATACTTGAATGTTTGTAAATGAAGGTTATAGGATATATAAATGAGAGAGTGTATATTATGTTGAAAGCATGCTCATCAATTACCTTTTAAGAATATAATTTTTAGAGTAAACTACAAAAATCATCCTTGTGATTTGTTAAATGTGGCACTAATCATCCTTAACAGAAATTATTGGCAAACATCATTTTGAGAAGCCAAATGTCCGGTAAAAATCATCTTTATTGGAGATGAATTTTGCAAAAAGTTTAACAAAAAGTTTTGCAAAAAATCATCCCTCTAGGAATATAAAGTGCCGCACATTAAGGTGGTGCTTAGTTGTAATTTTTTTTCATGTTTTTCTAATTTTAAATTCCTATAGAAGGGAATGATATTTCTTCTTTAGAGAAAAGTTGAGAATTTTGAAAAACCTGTTTAAATGGGAGTTGTATTTTTTCTTTTAGAAATGGAGAATAGTAAAAGGTGATTTTCTGTTTTTCTATTCAAAATTAAGAAAATGAGAATTTCATTTTTTTTGAAAAATATTAAAAAAAAGTGCGACTAAACAAGTTTTTAATTTTTCTATTTTCAAATGAAAAATTTCCTTAAAAAATGGGATATTTTTTTCCAACTAAACACACCCTAAGCATCTCAAATATTATGTTTGCCAATGGTTTCTAACAGGGATTATTAGTATCATATTTAACAAACCACAAGGATGGTTTTTGCAATTTACTCTAATTTTTATTTGCTGTAAGTTTGAAATCATTTCAATTTTGTAATACTCGCTCCGTCCCAAAATTATTGTCCCCCGACAAAAAACACACAGTTTAAGAAAAGTGCATTTATTACAGCTTTCTCTTTCTTACTTTTTAGCAGAATGACAATTTTACCCTTAGCTAATTAATTAAAGTTTTCTTTAAAGTTTGTAATTATAATTTCAAGTAAGGGTAATATGGTAAACTTGATCAAACTTTCCTATCTATTTTTAGTAGTGGACAATTAAATTGGGGCATCCCAAAAAGAAAACGTGGACTATAATTTTAGGACGGAGGGAGTATTATAGTACAAAATTATGACATCATCCAATTTATTAAACCGGTGGGCCTAGTGAATCGATAATACAGATAGTTTGTGGCCTAATTTCTATAAGGATTAATTAATTAAAAATGTATCATACTTCACTTTTTGTTATTTTGTGTACTGAAATTTTAAATTTTGACATTTATGTGTATTTGTGACCGTTTTACCCCTTACTTTTTCTAAATTTAAAGGGTAAAATGATCATTTTACTTGGCCAAAAGTGACAAAATACACACAAAGATTCAAATTTGAAAGTTTAGTATACCCAATAAGAAAAAAAAAGCTCAATACGCACAATAACTAAGAGTGACAAGTATGATATATTTTCACGCAATTATCCATTTCTATAAAACTAATGAAAAGCGTTGAAATTAAGTACCTTCCGGTCGGAGGATGTCCCTTCGAATGTGATGTTCTTTAGCGACTAATGAAAATCGAAGTTAATTGATAAATATGTGGTTTATCATGATAGAAAGATGAGAAGAAACAAAACAAAAACGGAAAAGATGGTCTTACATGACCTGGTGACGATTGAAGATGTAACGCTTTCACAAGTTTCATGACTACTTGATGTATACTTGGACGTCCCGCACGATGCTCCTTCAAACAATCATATGCTGTTTCTGAGAAGATTTTTAACGATTCTACGTTCATTTGTTTTCGTAGATCTGGATTAATCAAATCATCTAGTTTTCCCTTTTCGTAATGGGATTGGGCTAGTTGTGCTAACTTAGTATCTCTGTTATCGTTTATTGCTTTTTTACCAAGTAACACTTCAAATAATACTACCCCAAAGGAGTATATATCAGATTTGCATGTCACACTACCTGTCTTTACATATGTTGGGTCAACATACCCAATGGTACCACAAGCATCGTCGATGCATACTCGATCCCTTTGAGATGCTACAGTCGTCATTGAAAGTTCAAAACCAGATAACTTGGGTACCCAGTCACGATCTAGTAAAATTTTGGAACTCTTGATATTACGATGTATAACGCTAAAATCACGTTTTTTATCATAATAGATGTAACTTAATGCATGCGAGATACCAACACACATGTGCAATCGCTTCCCCCATGTGAGAGTTGGGTCACTTAAATAATTGTCGAGACTTCCCTTGGCTTCATACTTGTTTACGACAATCTGCACATTTTTCTCATCACAGAACCCCACAAGAGAGACAAGATTTTCATGCTCGAGTTTAGAAAGCATCAAAATCTCGGTCCAAAACTGTTTGCTTCCTTGCCCATACTTCGTATCTAATCTCCGTGCAACAATATTGATCAATTCTCTGGATCGCTTGAGTTTTCCCTTGTAGATCTTTCCGAAACCACCTTGTCTAATGAAATTTTCATTAGAAAAGTGATTGGTCGCCTCCAGTATATACTTAAGTGGGATTTTTAAGTGATCAAGGTTTTGGATTGAAGAAGACATGGCGTTTAATTTCTGTTTATCAAGTACAAGTACGAGAGGTTACTGATAAGGTGTTTTGGCGGAAAATTGAATTGATAGTGGATGGAGGAAGGAAGATGGTTTTCAAATCTTAACTTAGAGTTAATACTCAAATATAATTAAGCAATGTTTATGTGACTGTGTGTGTCGATCTGTGTTATATACTAGTAACTAGTAATTAAATTGGCAACCCCCGTATTCCAGGTTTTCGTTGGTTTAATTAATCTTGGTTATAGATCTATTAGTTTTATATTTACTTAATCTTTAACACAAACTTCTAAACACCGATATATTTTCCTCACAAATATTTAGTCATGTTATGAAGAATTAATATATGTGGCTATCCAAATACCTTTAACTCCCATAACATGTCATTTTATGTATTCCTCTATTTATAATTGTACTGAATATGATTATGTGAGCCTTATAAATTGAGGGTTCATCTTATAGCCTGCACTATCAATGAAAATACATGTCTCGATTCCCTCTACTTTCTTCTTTCATACATATGTTATGTGTGTTGCTATTCGGTTGTTGTTTCACAACACGTTTTCAACACGAGACTCTAAAAAAAAGAAACATCGACAACAAGGAAGAAGCAAACTGATTTAATACTCATACAGTTCGTTGATTGGGATTCGTACTTATTTTTCCTCCTAAAAGGTAAACCTTACGCCTCAAAAACTACATATATTTTAAATATATATATTTCCTTCTAGATCTTGATCTTCTTGTAATATTATTACCACCATCGGTGAACAAATAATTCAACGTTTTAAAATAAAACAAAAATACATGTTTATTATATAGAATAAAGCGAGACATCAATTGCGTTAAAAAGAAAAACAGTGAATTACATATGTTTGCTATTGTTTGAATAATGGAAAAGGTATATTCATTATTTTTTTGCATAATATTGTTTTTTTTAGTTTTTTGTTACTGATTCTTTGCCAAGTTCCTTGATACGTTAGACCCAATAAATAAAAAATAAATAAAAAAATTGATCAAGTTAAAAGTATTTGCGTTATTCTTGTTTGTTCTTTTAATCTTTATTGTAATTTACAAGAACATTAAATGTTCTATTACAATTGCATAAAGAGAATTATGGTTTATTTTCTTGTTAATCTTTTAAACTTTTTTTCTGGTTTATAGAACATATATTTTTTATTATGACTAGAAAGAGATAAATATAAATAACACAACCTTATGTTGTGTAAAAGATGTAAAAAAAAGGAAACATAATTGAAATCTCAAATTCTAATATGATTCTTAAAAAGAAATTCATACCTTAAGTTATGATAAAAAAAAAAGGTTAGGACCTCAAGTTTAGTTGTGATTCACTCATGAGAATCAAATAAAATAACATACTATTGTTATGTTTTTTTATAAAACCTCAAGTTTTATTGTTATTAATTACTGTGTATTATTCATTGCATTTGTTTATTTTTGGATTATATATCTTCACATCTTATATGTTAGTAAAATCTTAATATATTGTAAGGTATAAATACTAAAGTTACAATCGTAAAGGATAAATACACTTGCTACGTTTGTTGTGTTTATGTGCGATATACACAAAATTTTGAGATGATTCTTTATTAGTATAAAATGTATTGGACGCTTTATATGCTAGCAAACTACAAATCTAAAACTTGCGTTACTCCTGTGTATGTCTTGGAAAATTGTTAGAATCGATCATGGCTTG
>BQNB010001510.1:0-43657 GCA_026074375.1 Tanacetum coccineum
GGTCGTTTTCTATGATTACGATTGTTGTTTCCATGAAGTAATACCCTAAATTAGCTTCCGCTGCTATATTGTAAAAATGGGGGTGTTACACACAGTTCCCTGATAAAGTTTATAAGGTAGAAAAAGTTTTATATGGTCTACATCAAGCTCCTAGAGCCTGGTATGAGACCTTATCTACCTACTTATTAGAAAATGGATACAGAAGAGGCACTATTGATAAAACTCTATTCATCAAGAAGGACAAAGGTGGTATCCTGTTAGTACAAGTGTATGTTGATGACATCATCTTTGGGTCTACAAAGAAGTATTTGTGTGTTGAATTTGAGTAGATGATGCACAAGAGATTCCAGATGAGTTCTATAGGGGAGCTCACATTATTCTTAGGATTACAGGTATAATAGAAGAATGATGGAATCTTCATCAACCAAGACAAGTATGTGGCTGATATTCTAAAAAAGTTTGATTTTGTCACTGTGAAGACAGCAAGCACTCCTATGGAGCCTAACAAGGCATTGGTCAAGGATGAAGAAGCTGAGAATGTGAATGTTCACTTATACAGATCAATGATTAGATCATTGATGTACTTAACAGCTTCTAGGCCTGATATAATGTTTCTTGTTTTTGCTTGTGCAAGGTTCCAAGTTTCTCCTAAAGTTTCACATCTTCATGTTGTGAAGAGGATCTTTAGATACTTGAAAGGTCGACCTAAATTGGGCCTTTGGTATCCTAAGTATTCACCATTTGACTTGGAAGCCTTTTCTGACAGTGATTATGCTGGTTCTAGCCTTGACAGGAAATACACAACAGGAGGTTATCAATTTCTTAAAAAAAGGTTGATTTCATGGCAATGTAAAAAGCAAACTATTGTTGCCAACTCCACTACTGAAGCAGAGTATATGTTGCTGCTGGACAGGTGTTATGGGTTCAAAATCAAATGCTTGATTATGGGTTCAACTTTATGAACACCAAGATTTACATTGATAATGAAAGTACAATCTGTATTGTGAAAAATCTAGTGTTTCACTCTAAAACCAAGCACATAGAGATTAGGCACTATTTCATCAGAGATTCTTATGAGAAGAAGTTGATTCAAGTGATCAAGATTCATACAGGCCACAATGTTGTAAATCTTCTCACAAAGGCTTTTAATGTTAGCAGGTTTAACTTTCTGATTGCTAGCATTGGAGTACTTAATCTTTGAAGTATTATTTGAGGGGAGGTTAATTAAGATAAGATGAAAGGTAATATATCATTAAGCAGAAGTGGGTGAAGGGTCAAGAAATCCCACTGAACCCAACACACATTCACAACTGCTTCACTATCTAATCTTGAACCAATCACTGTTCCATTATTATCTTAACCCAAAAGACTCAAAAACCTAGGAAAGTCAAAAGGACCACTGAGATATCTCAGTCTAGTGGATCTATTCCCCTTATAACATATGAGACTGTCATTAAGGAGTGGGAAGATAGAACCGAAAGGGCTGCCACTACTGCTTCTAGCTTAGTAGCAGAGCGGGACAGTGGTAACATAAATAGGACCTAATCCATGGCAACACTTAATGAGTCTTTTCCTCAGGGAACTAATTCAGGTAGTGGTCCCAAGTGCCAAGATACCATATTGGGGGGTGCAGAAGTCAAATTAGGTTTGAGGCTGCATCTAAATAGTCTAATGATCTACCTTTCTCAAGAGTTAACACACTTGGAAGTGAGGAGGACAACATGAAACTAAAGGAATTGATGGAATTTTGTACAAACTGTCTGTTAGGGCTCTTGATTTATGATATAAAAACAGATAGAGTGAATTGGTGAGAAAAAAAATGAGAGATATAATGAGTTGAAAAAACAAATTGTGTGATATAAAAAAGATAGAGTGAATTGGTGAGAAAAATAAATGAGAGATATTGTGAGATCAAAAACAGAAAGAGAGCTTATGAGAATCAAAATTAATGTTGAAAATGCTTTTTGGAAAGAAATTTAGGTTAATACTGGTGTCTTAAAGTTAATGTTGCTCAGCTTAAACTTAATGCTGCTAAGCTTAAGTTAGTGTTGTTAGGCTTAATTTACTACTGCCTGTATTAGTTTATACTGCTAGGCATACACTTACTGCTGTTAGGCATAAGTTAATGCTGCCAGGCATAACTTGCTACTGCTGGGTTAGTTAAGACTGTTAGGCTTAACTTAATGCTGCCAGTTCAAGTTACTGCTGTTGAGGGTGATTTCATAAATACTTCGATTAAGGGTTTCAATCACTCATTCGTTCGATTTTTCACTTTATTATCCTCTCTGATCATAAACCCTAACTCAATTGCATCTTTAATCATTAAAACCCATCACAATGTCGACCCTAAAGTTTGCTAAAACTCATAATTTGGTTGTCTTTTTGGAGAAACCCAAGGAAAGTAATGGGTTTGAGGAAATTATTGAGTTTCTGAATACAAGTTCTGTCTAATATGCGTTAACGGTTAATCCCACCATTTATACTACCTGTATTAAACAATTCTGGACATCTGCTAAGGCTAAGACAGTTAATGGGGAGCATCAGATACAAGCCTTAGTAGACAAAAAGAAGGTAATCATCACTGAGACGAGTATAAGGAGTGATCTTAAGTTGAATGATGCTAAAGGAATAGATTGTCTACCTACTGCTACCATTTTTGCAGAATTGGAAAGAATGAGGTATGAAAATCTTGCTCAAAAGCTTACATTTTATAAAGCTTATCTTTCATCCTAATGGAAATTTCTTATCCATACCATACTGCAATGCCTTAGTGCTAAGACTACAGCCTGGAATGAATTTAGTAGCACTATGGCATCTGCTATCATTTGTCTTGCCACAAACTAAAAATTTAACTTTTCCAAGTACATTTTTGATAATATGATGAAGAACTTAGAGGGTGGGGTTAAATTTCTCATGTACCCAAGGTTTGTGCAAGTCTTCCTGTACAAACAAGTTCAGGGGATGACCAGACATAAAGAGGTTTATGTTACACCTTCCCATACCAAGAAGGTGTTTGCTAATATGAAGAGACCAGGAAAGGGTTTTTCTAGAAGAGTCACACCTCTATTCCCAACAATGATGATTCAAGCTTCAGAAGATATGGGTAAAGATTCAGCTGCTCCTTCTGATTCCCATTCTACACCCATTATTTCTCAACCATCATTATCTAAACCTCAAAAGAAGTCAAGAGGAAACAAAGGAAAGACAGTGGTCCTACAGAGCCTGTCACTGATGAGACTCGTGTATCTACCCCTTCTTGTAATCTACCTCAAAGTGGTGAGGATAGTATGCAACTTTCTGAATTGGTGAATTTAAGTACCAGCCTACAATAGAAAGTCCTTAATTTAGAGAAAGCCAAGACTACTCAAGCAAAGGAGATTTAAAATTGCCAAACCCTAAACTTATATTTAAAGAGGAAAAGAGAAAAAAGAAGACAAGGGCCAAACGACCTAAAGGAAAGATAACAACAAGTATCCATTTTCGTCAAGTTCCTAAGGACTATAGCCACCAAGGACCGGTTTAAAAATGTGCAAAGAGTGTTATAACTCTTGGGGACTTGTTTTGCCAAGTCCCCAAAAGTATAACAAAACAAGGACCAATTGTGCAATCAAACTTAACACAATCAAGGACCAACTTTGCCCAATCCCCAAACCCACACCCTGTCACCCCCAACCTTTATAAACTATTTTTCCCGCCTAATTTTCCCCCCCAACAAACTCACGGGTTAACCACCCCCGTTTTACCCTGCAACCCAAACCACCCCATGGATAATCACTTTCCCCCCCTCCACTATCTTTCCCAGCTGTAAGATTGCCAAGTTGGCAATCCCACATCTCCCAAAGCCTATATCGACGGCTTGAATGGCTTCTAAAGAAACCCAAGAAATTTGAAGGGCTGAGATTCATTGTGACTTTACACACACACAACAAACACAACCCTTTTGTTGTGTCTAAAAAGAAACACAAGTGAAGAAGACATGAAAAAGAAGACCCTAGCTCGTTTTTTCTATAAAAGCAAGTGTTTAGTGTAAGCCCATTGAGGCCAAGCAAAGTAAGTTTTAATGTAGTTTTTTAAGAATTTAGTTCAAGTGCGTAAGAGCCTGATTTTAATTTCGAATTGTAATATTCTTATAATTCTTGTAATCGTTTTTTTATATCAAGTCTATTTTCAGTTTAAGCTCTCATTTTTTACTGTTCTATAAGCTTTTCTAGTTGCTCTCATAAGCTTTTCTCAGTTTACTTACAATAGTCAAAGTTTTTAAAATAAAGTCAAAGAAAAAGTCAAACAAGCTTCAATAAGCTTGTTTCTACTTTTTAGCTTTCAATTCTGTTCTTACAAGTGTTTTTTATATAAGATTGACTCAATTCAGTTCTTAAAAGCTAAATTGAGCTTTTACTTCATCATATGTCACTGTGCTCTTTCAAGCTTGTGTATGGAAAGGCATGTCATCTACCGATCGAGTTAGAGCACAAAGCCTAAGGGCCCTCAAAGCAAATACAAATTTTGATGTTCAAACTGCGGGTGATCACAGGAAAGTTCAACTGAATGAACTAAATGAACTTCGTGATCAAGCCTACGAAAACTCTTTAATCTATAAAGAGAAAACCAAGAGGATCCATGATGCTAAGATTAAAAACCGCGTTTTCAACGTTGGTGATCGTGTTCTCCTTTTCAACTCTAGACTGAAGATTTTCTCGGGCAAATTGAAATCCCGTTGGTCTGGACCATTCACTGTAACCCAAGTTTTTCCTTATGGCACCGTCGAGTTATCTCAAAACTCCGGGCCCAACTTTAAAGTGAATGGTCATCGTATAAAACACTACTTTGGAGGGGACATACCAACCGAGGTTGTCCCGGATCTCCAGACGTTCCCCATGGACCAATAAATTCGGGGGACGGGTCAAGCGTCGGGACCCTAAACAAGCGCTTCGTGGGAGGCACCCCATGCTTATCAGTAATAAATAAGTGTTTTTGTGTGAGAAGGCTTACATTTTCCATTACCCGTGTTTTGTCCATATTTTGTGTGCTTTGTGTTGTATGTCCAGGATTTCCCGGATTGTGAAGACTCTCGTGCTCGCAGTATCCACATGAGTTTCACATCCTCAGCTTCAGTTTGGGAATCCAGTATCCAAATCTAATCGACTAACGTTTTATCTTTTGGCACACTTCATAAACGGCCTTAGATTTACGTAGGAACCCCTTTGAAACATCGAGGACGATGTTTAGTTCTAGTATGGGGGGGATCTTCGATTTGATTTTTGCCTGCAGTCGTTGTTATCACGTAATCCCGTTTTTACCACCAAATTTTTGCAAAAATACCAAAAAAAAATTGAAAAATTTTAAAATTTTCAAAAATAAAATAAGTGTTTTGTCACAGTTTTGACTTTCCTAATGGGTAGAATGAGAATAATTTTTGACTCGATCGGGCGTGTTGAGCCCTAGCTAGTTCCTCAACTTACCACTGGTAGGCTAAGCTTTCACGAATTCGATTGCTTCGAATTTTAATAAGGTGAAGAACAAGAAGTGATAGAGTTTAAAAAATATAAGTTTTATGTGCTAACAAGATTCATCTAAAACATAAATATGAGTAACTTGTGGCTTTATCTCCCATATAGCTCCAAGTCCACCTAAATCATAACGTACTCAATTCAGTTCCACTAGTTCAATCAAGTTTTAGAAAAAGCTTCAAATAGTAACTTAATTCTTTAAAGCAGAGGATTTTTCATGTTCTTAATAATTCGAAAGTTTAAAATGCCAAAGAAGCATGATGAAGTATAATGCAAAAGATGCATGAAATAATCAAATTTTGGCCAATGAACCTACAATTGATACTAAGGAGCAAGAAAAGATGTTGTCGTGATATCCCACTCCGCTAACCACGAGTGGGGGTTCAAACTAAACCATCTTTTCTTCTAAGATTAGGTGTGTGTTGATATCTCACCAGGAAGCGAGGTCTATTGTGAGGTATCAAACTAAGACACTTATCCCTTACCATATTAGGAAGAAATGTTGGTTGTGAATTCCACTACGCTATCAACGGGTGGGTTTTCAACTAAGAACATCGGTCCTTTGTTGTGGAATCCTACTAGGGAGCGAGGCCTAGGTAGTGATCAAACAAAAGCAACGCATTCTAACTTTAAGAACTTAGTGATTATTAATGATTTGAAGATGTTGGCAAAAAGTTCTACAATTAAAATCACGTTCTTATTTAAATTCAAGTTACAAGGTCCTATCAATTTGTTCTTTTGAGTCCGTGTTTCATCATAATCACGATATGGAATATGTTGATCTATGGTTGAGTTGAAATAATCACACACATTAATCATCATTTCATGTTTGGAGTTAAAAGTTCACAGTCATAAGTATTGAAGTGCTTAGCATTTAGACCATATTGACAAATTATCTTGTGTTAATGCTTGGTTTGGAACTAGTGAAAAATCGGGGACTGATGAATTTAATCGCATCAGACATCCTATATATTCTATGGACGTTCTCATTCTATGATCCCTATGTTGATTTAATAAAGTAAGTCCAACAAGTAGTCAAGAACAGAAAAAGAAAAATCCAAAAATAGTAGTGGAAATGTTAGTATAGAAGAATAAAAAATGGTGAACACGGGGAACTTGTGAAGCTTTGATTCTGAGTTTCCTTTGACGAACGCTGTGCTACTTTTCAAGAGTTATTAGTGAGGGGGAAGAGTTTCTTAGTTTTCCGTAAAAGTTTACTTCCATACCTGCGTGAGGACACGGCAATACTTAGTAAGGGGGATTTTGGTATGGCATATTTACACATAACCGTTTACCTTTAAAAAACGAGCTGAAATAACCAAAAACGGACTTAAAATGCCAAATATATGCTTGTTTTGCTAATTGTGTTGTGCAGGAACGGATAACTAAGAAAAGGACGAAAAACAAAGCCAAAAGAACAAAGCCGGACTCGGCATGGAAAAAAGACTGTGAAAGAAAAGCCAAATCAAAGCCGAAAAGTCAATCAAGTCAAAAAGTCAATAGAAAAGTCAACTGGTCAAAGTCAAAGTCAACCCCGACAAATCCAAAAGTCAACATGTGAAGAAATATAAGTTTGAGGGTAAAAATTACCAAACCCTAAACTTGTATTTGTAAGAAGAAAAGAGAAAAGAAAAGAGAAGGGCCAAAACTGCCATGGAGGCAAAGTTACACTCCAAGGACTAAAAAAAAAAAAAAACCTGGTTTATTTTTTTAAGTCCTTGGAGTATCAACAAACCAAGGACGTGTGGTGCAGTTGCACTATAACTCTTGGGGACTTGTTTTGCCAAGTCCCCAAAGTTATATAACCACAGGGACGACGGATGCAAACACATATATAACCATCAAGGACCAAACTTGCCACATCCCAAACCCGTACCTGTCATCCCTAACCTACGTACAAAACTCACTTTTCCCCCAATCAACTCCCCACATACTCACAGGTTTCCAAGCTTCTTTTACCCTATAAACTCAACCAACCCCATGGACAATAACCTTCCCAGCTGTAAGATTGCCAACTTGGCAATCTCACAACTCCCTAAGCCTACTTCGACGACCAAGATGACCCAAGAAGGATTGAAGGGCCAAGATTAAAGGCTGTGATCCTCTCACACAACAAACACAACCCTCTTGTGTGTCTACAAACAAGCACAACAGCAAGAGAGAAGAAAGCAAGACACTAGCTTAGTTTTTCCTATAAAAAGCTTTGTAAAGCCATTATGGCAAAGTGTGTAGTTTTTTAAGTAGTTTTCAGTGTAATTTTTAAAGTTTAAAGTGTTTTTAAGTTAACTTCTCTTATGCATTTGTAATTTTCAGTTTTAATGAAAGATTAAGCTCTTTTTACTCAATAAGCTCTCAATAAGCTCATTAGAGCTTTTCCTTGTTAATAAGCTCTAATTCAGTTTAAAACTTGTTATAACTCTGTACAACTGTTTTCCTGTCCATTTTTAGTTCATAATTACTCTTTGATTCAAAATTGGAAGCTATTTAGTAATAATGCTCCCAGAGCTTATGATCCTTTTAAGCTCAGGTTTAGAGGCTAAGGAGCCATTAAGTTCAGGGATTTAAGCCACTCACTCAGAAAAAGTGGCTTGGTTCTGAGACTACAAAAAAATCAAGGTTTCATTTCTCCATTTTCACTTAGTCTAACTATTAGCTTAAGGCATTATCTTATTTGCTTTTATCTTTTGCAAATACATTAGTTTAGAACATTTATTTGACTGTCTTTAAGTTCTCATGGCATAAATATGTGTAATAACACCTTAACTTTCAAAACTTCACTTAAAGTATCTTAAAGCTAGAATGAGAAACAACTTATTTTTCTAATAAGCTAGGCAATTTATAGCTTAAATAGCTTAAGTAGGTCATTTTTAGTAGAAGTAGATAAAAGGTTTTAGGAGTTTTAGTTTTAAAATAGATTTTAAGCTCAATTTAGTTTTGACAGTTTAATAAAGGGGTGTTTGGGATAACCCTAAAAACGGGTCAAAATGGTATGTGCATGGGTTGAGGCACTTTAGTGAGTCAAAAGCTTAAGTTTTAAGCTCATCTAAACTGTTTTCAAAAGTTTTAAAGATTCAAAATGGTTTTTCAAAGTTTTTAAATCCATCCTTGAAACTGTTAGAATTTTAACAACACCACAAGTGCTTAATTAGTTCAGCACTTGTGGTTTGAGTTTGTGCAAACAAAAGTATGTATTTGGGTGTCCCCCCCCCCCCCCCCCCTAAAAGAAGGTTTCAAAACAATCTTTGGTCATTTGACTTTGTGAGTCAAATTCACCCAAGTTCTTTGGTCACCAGTTTCTAAAAACCAAAAGACCATTTTCCACCACAAAAATAAGCAAGAAAAATAAGGATTATAAAAGTCCAAATTTTGTGCACAATCTAATTAGCTAGAGTAACTCAATCAGTTTATCAGTTTGCTTTTGTACTTTGAATCTTATTTGACAGCTTTAAATAACTGTCAAATAAGCCACTCAAGGCTAGCTAAAATCACCCTGTGGCAAAGGGGAGATTTTAAGCCCTTGTTTCTTTTGGCTCTTTGTGCACTTAAGCCAAAGTTTTGGCTTAATTTTTAAAGTCTATAACCTCTTAAATAAGCCTCAAAGTTCAGGCCTTATAAGCTGTTAGCTATCTTATATTCAAGCCATCCTTGCTTTTTGGCTGTTTTGAAGGCTTAGGTGTAAGACTGCTTAATTTTTCTTCTTCTTATTTCAGCTTAATTTTTGAGCTCAATTGTGTCTTTTCAGCTTATTTTGGTTTGTTAAATAACCGTGTTAACATATCCCATTCCCTTGTGCTTTATGAGCTTTTTAAGCCCATATTTACACCAACAGTACTAACCTCCAAGTTAGTACTGTTGTGGGTTTAAGCCACATTTTGGCTTATTGAGCTTATTCCATAAGCTTAAATTGTTTCCTAGTAGCATTTTAGGTTAGTTTAAATAGTTTAGTTTGCTTATTTCCCTTTTTTTAGCTTATTTGAATGCCCAACTTAAGCCAATTTAGCCTTTAAGCTTTGTTTAAGCTTTTCTGTCATAATAAGCTTCCCACAGCTTATTTAGTTTAGCTTTTCCTTTCCTTTTTAGCTCATTTAGGTTAGTTCAGACCCCTTAGCTTATTTTAGTCTTTTGTCCTAGTTTAATTCGACCCTAAGTTTAAAAAGACTTAGCTCTTTTTTGCTTTTAAGCCATTTAAGCTAAACAGCCAAGTTTAAGCTTATTTTTGGGCTTATTTACAGCTTTTCATAAAAAGCTCTAGTTGACAAAGTTGTTAAGCCCCACGAGCTTAACAACTATTGCACTTAGTTTTCGAAAAAAAAAGGAAGACCAACTTGGCCGGTTTAGCAAGACTCGTACCCGGGACCAAGACGATACATCCCTTATACCTCACACACTCTACCACTGCTCCCCTGGGTCTTTTCGTTATAGACTCAAGGGCAGTGGTAACTTATACACATATTGCAAATAAGCCTATAACTGAAAAACAGCTTATGCGGGCTTAATGTTTAAGCAACTTGGTGTTTTTTTCATTTTTCGAAGAACTATAAGGTAAAGATATTTTAGTAAATTTTTCAGAATTTTTAGTAATCGTTTTATATTTTTAATAATATAATTTAGAATAAAATTTTTATTTAATTCATAAAAAATACAAAAATTTATCAAAAAAAAATATTTTTCTTTTTTTATAAAATATTCTTTTATCATCTATTTTTGTAGGAAAAATATAAAATTTTACCATAGGGACATTTTTACAACTTTCCATCTTTTAAAGAACTGGTCCGGGTACGGGATTTTGTTTTTGACTCGTTCTTGGGTCAACGAACTCGCGTTTTCGTCTAGATCTTTTTTCAATCTCGTTATTTGTTTCCTATAGTATTTAAATAAAAAATTTTCGTCGTAGGTTATTTTAAAGATTTTAGGTTTTCCCCCTTTTTTCGGGATTTCGGGCTCCACCGTTTTCTTAGTTTAATTCGTAATTTCTAGCTTTTTCTTAAACGTTTTATGTCCGTAATTATCTAATTTGACTTTTTTCACTTCCAAACTCATTCCTCCTTCAAACTCAAATCTTCGATCGTAATCATTACCAGTCCAGCCTCGTTTGGGATAAACGACCCGGGAACACTCTATACTGACTTCGTCGGTTTTATGATTCTGCTTTTTTATACCTATTCTTATATATATTATATATTTTATTAAATATTAGATATATATTTAAGGTATAGTTTCTTGACGGATCAATAGCCTCTATCCAGCTTGTGAATCCTTCAATGCATGAATACGCTTTTGGTTTCTTCCTGTGATAAAAAGCAAGCAAACAAGCATTTTGAAGGTCTTTATGGTTTGTTCTTTGTTGAATAGTACTAACAAACCTATGTTCCTCCAAATTCTTTGAGATCCTTCTTGTTTGTGTAGCTGATTACAAATCTCCAATCACTTGATTAAGAGGATGATCTTTAGGAATTCTTGTAGTTAGAATAGGACTGAATTGGATTGTTGTATCCAAATTGTTCATGTCAGCCAACTGCACCATCATCTCATCATCTGCTTGCTGTGGGGTTGGTGGGGGGGGTGGGGGGGGTGGGGGGAGACTTCAAATGTGCGACAGTCTTCCAAAGCAGGCATATTTAATTCAAATGTGATATTCAAGTTCTTGTTCTTCCATCCAACAACATTAACCTCATTTATGGCAGCAACATTAACATTGTTAGTGCTGTTAACATTATCTTCCCTTCTCTGATCATTACTGATTCCGCTTTCTTTTCTGGATCTTCCATCAACCTTCATTTCATTAACACATGATGTGTTTGAGATCCATCATCAGATAACTCTTTGATCTTGGAATATGGTTGATTCAGTAGACCATAAAGTTAGTAAAATTGTAATTTTTGGACAGGATTCTGTCTCCTTTCTAGCTTGACCTTGCAATATTACTTTCTTTGTACCTGCAAAACTATAAGACTGTTACCTCACCAATTGGCTAATAATTCATTGTTCTTTCGTTAGTGCATCTATATAAACAGCCAATGCTTGTCTACTACCTTATAACATTAGGTGTTTTCTCACTAAACCTAATATGCAAGTTTTCTTCCACTATCCTTATTCTACTATTGAATACTTTAAATGCTGTACTATTCAAAGAGTATCCAACAAAGAAACCTTCATCATCTTTACCATTAAATTTGCCTAAGTGATCTATGGTATTGAGAATGGTAACAGGACACCCAAATGGTCTTATAAAACTTAAAGTTGGGGTTCTACCATGAAGAAGTTCATATAAGGTCTTGTTATGAGGCTTAACTACTAACACTCTATTTTGCACATAGCAAGCAGTATTAACTGCATTTGCCCAAAAAGTAGTTAGCAACTTAGAATCAGCTAGCATAATCTTAGTAGCCTCAATTTGTGTTCTATTCCTTCTTTCAGCAACTCCATTTTGTTGAGGAGTTCTAGCTACACTAAAATGTCTCAAAATACCCTTCATTTCACAAAACTGGTTCATCTCTCTGTTTTTGAACTCAGTTCCATTATCACATCTAATCACCTTAACCTTGTGATCTACTAGATTTTCTATCCCAGTTATTCAAAAATCCATTTTGGGTCCTAGACCAAAACACATAATGGTAAACAATGTTAAAATTCCTGTTGCTAGTGATAATGAGGTTAAACAATTTTATAACCAACGTTAAAACCCGGAGTTGGATTTTATAAACCAAATTTTAGGTCAAAAACTCCACCACCTAGAAGTGTCAATAATAATTATCCTCGTTCTAAGACACCGCAACCAAAAAGAAATGTTGGTCAACAAAACCAACCTCATGGTTTTCCCGTAACTTGGAATAACTTCCAACCTCAAAGTTACATGCCATGGGGAATGTGTCCTCCATTTCCACATCCCAATCAAATGCATCAAATGCAAGGGATGTTTAGCACTAACAACTTTGGACCCATGAGATATTGGGGACCAAATGTTTGAGTTATTGTCTTATATAAATAGAATAAGGGGGGGGGGGGGGGGACCCCCCTTGGAGTCCGACTTGGAACCCGATGAGTGGATTTAAGGATAGCGAATGCTCTAAACACATGACGGGTAGCCGAAAGCTCTACTCAACCTAAAAGGCATACAATTGAGGTAATGTCATTTTTGGTAGTAATCTTCGCGGTAACATCATTGGCAAAGGTATAATTTCTAATGACTCTCTCAATATAGATAATGTAGAACATGTAGATAACTTAAGATTTAACTTGCTAAGTGTAGGCAAAATATGTGATAATAAGTGTCGAGTAACCTTTTCTGAACATGATAGTGAAATCACTAAGGACGGTAAGGTTATAGGTAGAGGTATTATGAAGAAAAAAAAAAAGAAAAAAAAAAAAATAATGAATGAAAGGCTTATATGTGATGAAAACTTATGAACATTGATATTATCCTAGATAAAGGTCTAAACAACCTGAGCTTACAACGATCTAAGGAGTTATTTAGACTCCACATTCTACGTGTCTAGGTTTAAGGAAGAAGTACCGCCTTAATCTTAAGAATGATATGCCGCCTCGAGATAAGTAATCATTGCACTAAATAAACAAACCAACATTCTGATTGGATTAATAATGGTTAATACAGTTTTCTTATATTTGGCTAGACCGCTCTTTTATCTTATGTTAATTTGCTTGCATGTGTTTTAGTGTCTTGAATTGATTTTAGTCACCACAAAACCTATGCCAGTCTCTCAGGCTGAAAACCTCCCTTATCAGTTAGATTTAGGATTAACATAGGTTAGCATAGGTTTGGCATAGATTAAACTAACTTAGATTAGAAAAATCAAAGTATTATTAAATTTAAAGTGTTTCACGCTCTTAGTGATCGACATCCTACTTACCACGAAACTACCACCGACCGAGTATGATAGAACTAAAACACATGATAGTTCTTAGGATCGTTTAAGCTCAGTTTGATTAGAACTAATCTAGGATAATGATAACAATGAACATAAAGTATATGCATAGCGGAAATAGCATAAGAACAATTAGGAAGTACTGTTCTATCCTCATTTTCCAAAGCTCAAATTCACCTGGATTGAGCACTGGAAGTTTTACAGCAGAAACCATTGGTGAAGATACTGCCTCCATGTTTTCACAAACAAATAGATCTGGTATGTGTAGTTGTTTCTTCTTATTTAAAGTTTCTCAACAAGCTCTAATACCACCTGTTGGAGCATTTTAGACTCGAGAATGATTAGTTCTCATCTAGGATCACAAAGTAACAATGATATAATATGTATATGTAGCAGAAATAATAAACACAAATTAAAGTTACTTCAAGGTCTTCTTTTATTCAACACAGCCCCAATTCTACACGATCAAATGTAGAACGGTTACTCTAACTAGTAACAGGAATCATAAGATCATTGAGGCTAAACTATCTAGGCGTTTACAAGAACCATACGCCTAGAACACACACACACCATTAGTCGACTACATTTTCTGTGCACACACAAACTACATGCCTGGAACCTCCTTTTATAACATAAGGAGTCCAAGACTTACAAAGAAAGATAAACATTAGACAAATAAATCTTTTAAACATTTAGGAATATCTTCTGTTATCTTTATCGTCTTAAGGAGATCTTCTAGAATCTTCATCTTTTGTAGAATTCCATCTACCCGACTTAGACCCTTGTGTTTCATTCTTTTATTCATTTTGTCTCATCAAATTTCTCAACAATCTTCCCCTATTTGATGATGACAAAACAAATAAATAGTCTTGTACGAACTTCCCCTTAATTAGATTTCCTTTGTACCATGCCACACCAAGGATCTACAAGTTGCCAATTGTACCTGTTAACATCTTCTTCCCCTTTTTGTCATAATCCAATAGGGGACATATGAATATAAGAAACTTTGATCTTGACCACTACAAACCAATATCACACTTCTAATCTAATCCTTCTAACTCCTCAAATTACTCACCATTAAGCACAATAAGAAAAATGAACTTTAGTAGTAGAAACTCACACTAGCAGTAGTAATAATGACTAGCAGTAGTAAAAACCTTCACTTCAATGCCACATGTAAATGGTTAAACATTTTAACAATAAGCTTCCCCTAAAATCCATATGTTAACCATTTCTGGAATCTTTAATTCTGTAGGCTCTATGTAATGATTACTTGATGAAGAAAATTAAGTATAACGAACTTGATGCTGAAGTAGAATAACCCAAACTTGTGTCTTATATCTTGTACTATCTACGTGACGTCAAACTCATACCAAGACCAAAGTATAAGTAGATCGCAACCTCTTGACAAAATCCTCATCATCTATGAGACACATAACCAAAGTGATAGAAAATGTGCGCATTGAGCACCATAAGTTTGTAAATCACACACCTTTGCTAGATTTGACAAGTCTTCGTCACAACATTGTAAGCACGAACAAGTTACCTGATCGCTAATTCTTTACTATATATATAAATGTATAATATATAATAAATATAAATAATAAGGAAAAATATCAATGATAAGAAATCCAAGAGGCTTTTTAAAAGAGTATTCACTTTTATCCAAAGTAAAAACCCTAAAAAAAACTTTCCCGGGTCGTGTCCCGTCAAGGCGTGAATTTGAAAATCGAGAATCAGTTTGTGGAACAATGCTTGAATAATCACAAGTCGATTTGGTTTTTCTAATTCTACGGGAAAAATAAGTAAGGAAATCTAAAATCTAAAGTAATTAAAGCTAAATCACTAAAAACGATAACGGGAATAAATCTCGTTCTTTAAAAATTAAAATTATACAAATTTAACCCTACGAAAGCAAACTTAATTTTCCTAAGTCCTAAATGATAAAATAAAATTAAAAAAAAGAATTATATTTTTTTGATTTTGATTTTATTTATTATGAATTAAAAACTGATTTAATCTAAAAAAATTAATTAAAAATACTGAAGTAATTTGGAAAATTCTAAAAAAATCATGAAAAGTCCCTTGAACACAACTTAATCTAGGAAAAATAAAAACTGAAAAATTGCTAAACGGAATAACCTGTAATTAAGCAAAATAAGCCTGATAAGCAAAATGAGTAAAAAGGGGGTAAATATTCTAGTAGTACTAATATACGAGCAGCACTAATGTCGTATTGGCAGTGAGCAACATTAAGTACGAACCAGCATACGTATACATTTACCAAAGAATCTGGTGCTCTCTTCCTAATAACTTGACAAAAACTAAAACACCAGAATCTTTTCTTATCACACAATCTGTTTCTAGCAGTCTTCATATATTGCCAATGATTAGTGATAAGGAAGAACGATGAAACAATAGTAAGCTCTAATAAAAATTAGTATTATCATATGTTCGATACCCTTATCAAGAAGATTGAAGACCACACTTTCTGGTTTTAATAAATTAGGGTTTGACATAAACCCTAATATTGTCGCACTCTACCTTTTTCCAAAAACCAGAAACAGAAAACTTGATTGCAAACCTGTATGACTTGACGGCGAACCTTTGCTTTCAACCAATAAGAACCTTCGACACCATCTTCAAAGTTACTGTTTTATCGATTTAGGGTTTCGCTGAAAAACCATAACTCCACCGAATTAGATACCAAAAAAGAACATAATCATAAAATTCTTTTTACCAAAAATCAGAAACTTGAAAAACCTTGTTGGTCCAAAATATCATGAGCCACGAGGCTCTGATACCACCTGTTGGAACTAAAACACGTGATAGTTCTTGGATCATTTATAGCTCTTGGTTGTTTAGACCTCATCTTGGATCATGATAACAAAGACAATAACATGCAGTGGAATAAGAACAAATCAAAGTTATCATAACAAGGTTTTTCTTTATTAACACTCCAAGCCCCAATATTATTTGATTAGAATAATACAGTTACATCAATGAACTGTAACAGGATCAAGTTACCTTGACCTTGAGGTTAAACACTACATATGACGTCTATATTCTCACGCCTGAAATACACACACACACATTTAGGTACACTATGCAACTCATGACTTGTACACCTAAACTACACGTCTGGGACCTCTTTTTATAACATAAGGATCCAAGACTTACAAAGGAAGATATTAGACAAATAAATCTTTTAATCATTTAGGAATATCTTCTGTTATCTTTATCTTCTTAAGGAGATCATCTAGTATCTTCAAAATCTTCCATCATTTGAAGAATTCCTCCATTGTCTTTTAAGTCCTTCATCTTTCATATGTTTTGTCTTATCAACTCAAATATAATTCCCAACATGGATTATGTAACAAGTATAATGATCAAAGAATATATAAGATAAAAGATGTATGTGAAAAATATTTTTCAAGAGTTGTTTAAAATGAAGGCTTAAGGTTACTATTTATAGGCAAGCCTTTGAAATTCAAACGCTGTCCCAAATAGTTGGATGGTGCGACCCACGGATTCACCATCCGCTGGATCCGTGCCTTGTTATGGTAGATCCATCCGAGGAGCTGGGACAACTTTTGTCATTTTATGATTAACCCCAAATCTATACAAAATATTGTTTTGTACTTATTAAAACTAGTTTAATAGATTCTTCTAGAACAAAATATTTCTTATCAACAATAAGGAAAGATTTTCTAGATTTGGAAGGATTTGGAAAGATTTGGAAAGAGTGTTTCCACTTATGGTTAATCTTATTTTGTCTTACATGATTAGTATAACTAGCTTATAATTAATCATATGTTAACTTAAATCATTTGATTAGAAAAGGTTTATGCAAATGATAATAATTTTCTTTGATCATTAACTACGTTTAATAATGGCATATTCATACCTTAAGTGATTTGTCTTCGACAAGTAAACTTTCGACTAAATAACTTGTTTACGTAGTATGACATTATATTTGTTATTATCAAAACATGAAGATCATTAAATATAAATATCGTTTTTGAGCGAATATTTATATTAACACTCTCCATGTGTAGAGCGGGTATTTATAGTTACATAGGGCCGGTCATCCATGGGCTTTCCATGGGTCGATCCAGTTAACTTACTAATTATTACATTGCGTAGACTACGAGCTAATAACGTAAATACCAATTATGACCAATACTTTTCTAGATTCCTAACATAAAACCTACTTATTCATTTACTTAACTTCTTTAAAATGCTTTTATTCATGGTTTCGTCAAACGATTACGGAAAACTAAAAATAAGCTATCAGAAAATCGGTTTCAGAAATGGTTACGTAAGTGGTTACAGTATGAGGTTTCAGAAAGTTAGTTACCGAAAGTATCGTTTCGTAAGTGTGGTTTCATAAATATGGTTTCATAAGTGTGGTTTCATAAGAGGTTTCCTACGGATGGTTTCGTACAAAGGTTTCATACAGGAATTTCGTATGGCTATGAAAGTATAATACGAAAGCTTGGTTTTGTACGATTGGTATCGTAGTTTGGTTTTGTATTTAGGTTTGGTACTATGGCTTCGTAGAGATGGAACAACAAAAAGAAAATTGAAATTTCGCAACCGATACCAACCCATCTTCTACAAAGTAAACTAGAAACAAAAACCTACATCTTAATTGCACTTAAACCCGAAACCAACACATCTAAACTAAGCACAAACAAAACCAAATCCATTCTAATCATAATCCACCCTCCTCACAGTCAAACTACAACTTATCTCCAACAATAATTAAAAACTCAAAACTAAACTAAAAACAAAAAGATCTCAGATTTATCAACTTGTGTACAAAACCTTTCATTATTTTTAGAAAGTTTGATATAGAACCCATCATTGATCTTTAAATGGCAAACGAAAAAAAAAGTACATGCAATACCTACCCGAGACCTTAAACAAGATCTTGAAGATTCAAAACATATCGTGGTCTTCATTGATTCATGTTAAGGAGAAAGAAATAGCCAAAAATAGTGTTTGGTTTTGGGTTGTTGTAATAAGAAAAGAATGAGACGGATTGTGTTTCATGGGGTATAGCAAAAATAAGGGACTGCTTGTATTCTTGGTAGATGTGTTTTAGCAAGAAGATATAAGGGTGTCATTTGATTTGTGTATATGTTGAGATGTATTATTTGGAGAGAGAGGGAGGCGTCTAAAATAAGAGTAGGGATGGGGCGAATGATTTAGTGAGTAGTATGTTAGGTGGTGTTATAACCTAGTTAGCTTGTGGGCTTTCTATCCGAATAATAAAAAATATCATAGGCCAAGTATAACACACAATAAAACAATAGGCTGAGTTAAACATGCGGGTTAATGTATTTACTAAATGGACTTGAGCTGATATAGCAAATGGCTGAAAATGCTATAGGGATGAATTGTGTTATTGGTATGTGTTTAATTACACATACCTTTTACCTTTAAAAACAAGCTAAAATAACCAAAAACGGACTTAAAATGCCAAAAATATGCTTGTTTTGCTAATTGTGTTGTGCAAGAACGGATATCTAAGAAAAGGTCGAAAAATGAAGCCAAAACGACAAAACCGGACACGGAATGGAAAAGCATGGTAAAGACAAAGTCAAGACAAAGCCCAAGTCTGAAAAAGTCAACCAAAGTCAACCCCGACAAATCCAAAAGTCAAACCCGAAGCCATAAATGAAGAAAAATAAGTTTAGGGGCCAAAATTGCCAAATCCCTAACTTATTTAATGAAGAAAATGAAGAAAACACTTGTGAGGGACCCAAACTGCCAATTCACCAAAGTATAAACCACAAGGTGTGTTTATGCCCAAGGGAGAAACTTGTATTACCAAAAGGACCACCTTTGCAATCTAATATATAACCTTTAGGGGTAGTTTTTGCCATTTCCTGAAATCTGTCACCACCACAAGGACGTGTGGTGAAATAAGCATTATAACCCTCAAGGGCTTACTTTGCCACACCCCTAAAACATTAACAACCACAAGGACTGAACTTGTAATCTCATGATACAAGCTCAGGGGCCATTTATGGACAAACCTAAACCTTTATTTATAAACTCAAAAACCATGTATATCTTCCCCACCCCTTCCCGCCAAAACTTGATCCCCACATCCTGTCCCTCTCATACCTCGTTGACCTTACCACAACACTCCAAACCCTTCACTCTTATAAGCCCCACCCCCACCCCCCACATGGTCAAGTCCACACTGGCAATCCTAAGTTTCAAAATTCGATCAAGGGTTGAAAATATTTGATTGGGCAACACTCAAGATGGATGGTTCAGATTGGGTTTGTGTTTCTACACACACAACAAGCACAGAAGACTTATTTTACTCTACAAAGGAACACAATGAAGGATAACAGACAAAAGACCAAAAGAGAAATTTTAGCTCGTAGTCTAAATAAATATACTTGTAAGTCATTGTGGCAGAAGTATGAGAAAGAGTTAGTCATTAGGTCATAAAAGTTTTTAAGTAGTTAACTTTATTGTACATGTACTTTTTAAAAACCAAATGGAAATTCGATTTATGTTTAAGTTTACACCTGCTTAAGTTTCTATTTAAAACCTCATATAAAGACTCCAATAGCCATTTATTAAGCTGTTTTTAAATTTTGATACAAGGAATTAAGAAAAACCAAAAACCAAAGAGAAAAAAAAGAGTGCTAATTGCTAAGCTTATGATGAACGGCAGACATGGATGGTACAATTGGTTCTTAGATAGCTTATTTATAAGCAATGGGTAGGTTTAGAGCTTAATTAAGGTTTTATAAACTCCTGTTTTGAGCAAAGAGTGGAGGTACATTCCTTATTAAATTATTATTTTACTGCAGCAACAGCTTATTAGTGCTTATTTTTAGATTAATCTTGTTTTTCTTACTTATTTATGTCTTATTTGTGTTTTCTATTGATTGTATGCTTTTGTTTTAAGTTTTTAATGCTATAACTAAGGCTTAAATAGCTTATTTCTGCCTATTGCTTATTTGCTTTTTCAAGTGCTTATTTGCTTTTGCTTTCTACTTTTTATTGCTTAATATTACATGCTTGATAATTGTCTTTAAAATTCTTTGCTTAAATCAGTCCTCAATAGCTTTAAAATCTGTTTTCAAAAAACTAAAGGTGTGTTTGGTTTAAGCGATTTTGACCTTAAAAAGTCAAAAATAATTAGGCATTTTGTTTGAGTCACTTATGTTTACCTTAAAAATTATATAATTTCAGTTTGTTAAAAGTTAGTATTGATTTTATTAAAGAGTTATGGTATTGTTTTCTTTCCTCCAGACAACCAGGGCACTTAGGATATAAGTTAGGATAGCTTATACTTAATTTAGGGTCAAAAGGCTTTGTTTGTGCTTAATTTTGTGTTTAAACACAACTTAATAGAGCGTGTTTAATGCACTGTCAACCTCAAGGTGCCTGCATCCATTATCTTTGCTGTGTGCCATTTGCATCGCAGTGGAACTAAGTTCACTGCTTCACCTTTAGCTCTCAATTTTAGTTACAATTAAAGTAGTTAGAAGCTAGGATACTAGCTATTAGTTTAGTCTTCATATAGCTTATTTTCCACTTATAGCTTATTTAGTTGCTTAAAATTACTTTTAAAAAGTCCATTAAAACAGCAAAAGCCGAAAAACAGTACTTGCTGCATTTAGCTTTTTAATTATGTTTTCTAGCTTAAAGATTCAGGTTTTTAGTTGGTTTAGGGTTAGCTTATAAGTATAGAATTATTTATCAAAAGTATAACTTTTATAAGGACAGTTATTAGCTTTTTGGCTTATCATAATTTTGTGCTTTTTAAATACATTTTCCTAAGTTCTAGCACTTAATTTAAATTTTGTGTTGTCTAGTAATTCTAGCACCTTATCTCTTATCATAATAAGTTCAAGCTCAATATAAGCTTTCAGAAACACCTTTTCCTTTTTTCACTTAAGCTTAAAATGAGCTTTATACAAGCTTTATTAGTAAAATCAAAGGCAAAAAGCCACTTTCTGTTTTCAGCTTATACATAAGCTCTTTTTGGAGCTTTCTTTGGGATTCATCCTAGTAACTTAATTAAAGTTTGCTCTCCCGGCTCCCCAACTTATTCTACAACTTAATCTTTTTTAAAGTTTTCCATGATAAAACACTTTTTCAACTTCACTAATTTTAAGCCTAAAAAATGACCTTGTTTGAAAAACGGGTTAGGGGGCTCAGGGTAGGTTGTGAAACTTTAGGTTTTATTAGTTACCCCCCCGTTAGTTAGTAATTGCACTGTTAGTCCTTTAGTCCTTGCATCGTTTAGTCCTTGAGTTAGTTTTTTTTAATTAGTTTTAATTAGTTTTAATTAGTTTTAATTAATAATTAGGGTTAGTTTTTAATTAGTTTAATTAAGGATTTATAAAAAGATAAAAATTAGGGCTTTTATTTTTATAAAATTTCTGCATATTTTCTTACTGTAATAAAACATTTTTATAAAAAATTTAGGATTATATTTTTTTAAAATAATTTATTATTTTTATTTTTTAATTTAGTTTAATCTAAAAATCATAACTTTAAATCTAAAAAGCCAAAAATAGTAATTCTTTTTTCTAAAAATTTTCTTTTTACTTATTTTACTTAGGAAAAATAGAAAATCGTTCGTAGGGTCGTTTTTGCAAAATCGTACTTTTTAAAGAACGGGATTTATCCCCGATTTTTTTTTATTTTAAAGCTCGTTTTAACTCCGTTTTCGGTCTAATCTTTTTCATTCTTCATTATTAGTCACCTAGAGTAGATTAGAAGTAAAAAATTTCTCTGTAGGGTTAAATTTTAAGATTTTAGGTTTTTGACCTCTTGTTCGGGATTCCTACTCTCGTTTTTTAGTTTAATTTCATAATTTTTAGGTTTTTCTCAATCGTTTTTGCTTATTATTGATTAATTTAGCTTTCTACACTCCCAAATCATTAATCTCATTCAAACTCCAATTTTCCGACTGTATCGATTCTCAAGCACAGCCTCGTTGGGGATAAACGACCCGGGGATATTCTTATACACTCTCGTTCCATATTGATTATTTTTAGATTATACTTATTATATATATTTTATTATATATTATATATATATAAAAGGTTTAGTTTAAAGAGCAATCAATTTTTGGCGCCGCTGCCGGGGAGGCTGTGAAAACGATTATCGTTACGTTTGACAATTTGTGTTTGAATTTGTGAATATTTTCTTTTATAAAAATAAAAAAATATATACAAAAACATTTTTCATTTTCTTTTATTAGTATAATTATCATATAAAAAGCCCAAAAAAAAACCAAAAATATAAAAACATTGTCCATAAAAAGAAATAAAATTCACAAATTGGTAAAAATACCAAAATATAATATTCTCAATTGAGGTATTATCATAATAACTTCCGGTGAACTTGTTGGTTCCCAACTCGAACAAAAGATTTAAAAACTTGCCATTTGTGTCGCTTACGACGTACGGCTCACCTCGATTTGATTAACAAACTAAAAGGTGGGTATAAGGAGGGTTGTTCCGAGGAACTACGACCCGAAAGGAGAAATAAGCTTCGCGCTATTCCTACTCCTCCGCTCGCTTGTGCGTTTTTCATTTTGAGAGCTACCGTGAAGTAAGTAGATTATTTGGTTGAAGTTGTCTTATCTCACTGTCCGTTAAAATCAATTGTGAATAAATCATTGAAAAACCAAAAAAAAAATTAAATTAGTGTAAATTTTCTTTTTTAGTGCATGCGCACTCGTTCCCAATCTCGTAATCTTCACCATCAACAACAACAGGCCCCACCACCTGTTGTTGAACCATTTAATCTTGAAGAACCGATTGAAAATCCAGCTCCTCCCCTAGCTCCGATGGATGATACCCGGACTATGGCTCAATTGCTCGAAGCACCCACCGCGGGTTACGAGGATGCCATCGTTGTGCCCGAAATCACCGCGGACAACTTTGAGCTTAAGCACGGTCTGCTTAACCTCGTTCAAAACAAGCAATTCTTTGGACATGACAAAGAAGATCCTCATGCCCACATCCGATATTTCAACAAGATCACTTCTACGATGAAGTTCCCGAACGTCCCGAGTACGTCGGTAAAGCTTATGCTTTCCCATTTTTCCGTCGAGGAGGGCTCCTCCGGATTTAGCTTGAGAATAGAAACCCCCTCGAGTCGAATTCAAACATGGATGATCTGATTCGAAATCATCAACAAATTTTTTCCCTCCGTCTAAAACAGCAAATCTCTAAATGAAATCACGAGATTTCAACAAAGATATGAATGAGGACGTTTAATGAAGCATGGACCTACGAATTAACGATCTTCTTCGGGCATGTTCCACATCTTGATTTTCAGAATTGCATCAACTCCGATACATTCTATAATGCCTTGAACTTTTAATGATCAGATCATTAAATTCCGCCGCGGGGTGTAACTTTTTGGAAAAAATGCCTCGTGAATGCCTAAGATTCATTGAAAGCAAATCCAAAGTCGTAATTCTACGTAACAAACCGTTGTTGCCAAAGTGGTTCGAGCATTCCACCCCAAGAATGTACTTTCATGTTGCTTAGCTGAAAGATATGGTGAAAGCCATACTTCTTGATAAAAAAACAATCTCCCGCTCCTACTCCCCGTAAAAACGGTTGAGGAAAGTTATGTTACTTGCGGTGGTGCTCATTCCTACCAAACTTGTCCAGCCACCACTGGCGAATCTTTATTCGAATAATATACAGAATATGTCTCACTCAAGCAAGCTCGCAACTAACTACAACCAAGAAACACCGTTATCGAGCCCCGATTGCAAATCAAATTAGACCTCCCGGTTTTCCTCCCTCCCGTTCAAAACAATCATAATGTGCCAAGTCAAGGAAACAATCAGGAATCATTACAACTCAAAACCGGGGAATTTCATCAAAGGTCCAGCTTACCAACCCCGGTTCATCAGGTCACATCTATCGACCTCAGGTATGTTCAACCTCCCTGCGATATCAAGCGCGATACCGCTCTAACAACCAGCCTCCTCAGATTCAAGTTGTATCAAAGGAAGATTTCCAAGGCCTGCGTAAAGGCTAATGAATGCTGTGATGAGGAACATGCAATACTCAGGTCAAAACCTGCAAAATCAATTGACCAATCTCAACGACATGCTTTCCAAATTGTCACTTTCCATACCTGCCTCTACTTTCGGAACCCTCACCAAGTAACACGTAACTAACCCAAAGGAGGACTTGAAAGGTATTACCACTTGAAGTGACGTTGCTTACAAGGGACCCACGATTCCTATTACTTCTTCTCCTAAAGTAATGGAACGTGAGACCGAGGTCACAAAGGACAACGAGAGCCTCCTGCTAATAACTAAGCAACAAAGACGTCCCAAACCTCCCGGTCGTCCCTGTTTGTCCATCATGAATCAATCTTAGCCCGTAAATGGCTCCAGTTATGCATCGATGCCCTAACCAAAAAGCATCAATTCCTTTCCTTTCAATAAGAAATGATGAATGACGTCTGAAAAAGCTAACGACAAAAATGAGAAATTCTACGAAATCTTTAGAGATTGGTTTTAAATTAGCTATACGGATGCCTTATGCTTATGCCAAAATTCGCCACGAACACTAAAACCTAATATCGGAAACAAAGAAAAGTTAAGTGAAAGGCTAGATCTCCATTGAACGAGTATTACACATGCGTCCATCCTAAACAAGTTCCCTGTGAAAAAACTTGGAGAACCACTGGCCGATTTCTTATTCCATGTGAATTCTCATTCGGAATAATACAATATGCAACATTCTTGGCCGATCTGTGCGAAAGCATTAACTTATGCCATATCCCGTATGGAAAAATCTCCCTCTTCTCCCGAACTAACCCCGACTTGCATATGCTAGAGCTATGCAGACCGTTCGATCTCTGAACCGATCAGTAACGCTGAAGACGTCTATGTAAACGGTCGGAAAGTTCCAATTCTGCATAATATTGATAGTCGTAGATCTTGAGACCAGACCCCCGAGTACCTTTAATACTCGGGAGGAGTTTCCTTAAAGAACCTTTCGTGCATTGATAGATTATATGAGGTTTGAGAATAACCCTTCGGTTGGCAAGAGGCCATTAACATTTAAATCTTGACCAAACTTCTAGATACAAGGCTAATTAACAATCATATAAGGACAAACCGAATTGACATCATTGTAGGCTTTGTGAAGAATACTCTCAAAAAGTTCTTGGTTTCTCAAATGTGATCTCGAGTGGCAATCCCACTCCTTACTATGATCCAATCGTCTCCACTGCATCTCCGACTTTAACTCCATTCGGGGACAGTGATTTTCTCCTTTTCGAAGAAGCCGACTCTTTTCTTGCTATAGAGGATGATCCAACTTCACCGGAAGTTGATCCAACAAATTAATTACCATGATGGGGACAATCTTTCTCCTCGAAGCATTCTTAATAGTGATCCTTCACCACACTCTCCCAATCAAAGAAAATTATTTCCAGAAACTCGACAGAACATTAAATTTGTGAACAAACGATGAAGATTCTTCAGTTAATGAAGCACACCTGAAGGTTGAACTCAAGGACTTGTCACCTCATTTAAAATATGCATTTTTGGAAGGTAACGACACTTGCCCGTCATAATTGTCAAAAGATTTAAAGAAAGGGAATAGGAAGGCCGCTTCTGATCGAGGTTCTAAAGTCCCCACAAGCGAGCCATCGCTTGGAAACTTCTGAATTAAGGGGTATTGACCCAGAGTTTTTTACCCCACAAAAGGTTCTCATGGAAGAGGACTAACGACCAACTTTTAGCATCAAAGGCGGGTAATATCCAAATATCCATGACGTCATTACAAAAAGGTTGAAAAACTTCTGACGGCCCCGGATTAAATTTATCCGATCTCCTGACAATCCATGGGTAGCCGATCAGCATGTACAAAAAAAAGGTGGCAACGCCGTCGTAAAAAATGATGAAAATGATTTAATACCAACTCGATTGGTCACAGGGTGGAGAGTGTGCATCGACTATAGAAAGTTGAATGAAGCTACTCGAAAGGACCACTTTCCATTGCCCTTCATGGATCAGATGCTCGAGAGACTCGCGGGAAACCAATACTATTGTTTTCCCTCTGATGCTTTCACGGGTATTTCTAGATTCCCATAGACCCGAAGTACCAAGAAAAGACAACCATTTACATGCCGAAAAAACGGAACGTTTGCCTATCGCCGCATGCCTTTTGGGCTATGCAATGCCCTGGCAACGTTTCAACTATGTATAGATGACAATGTCCATGACATGATCGAAAAAACGATGGAAGTGTTTATGGATGACTTTTCAGTCTTCGGAGATTCTTTCTCTACATGCCTATCCCATTTGGACAAAATGTTAAAACGGTGTGAAGACACCAATTTGGTCCTAAACTGGGAGAAAAGCCATTTCATGGTAAAAGAAGGCATTGTTCTTGGACACAAAATCTCTAAGTCAGGAATTGAGGTCGACCGAGCTAAAGTTGACGTTATCGCCAAGCTCCCTCACCCGACTACTGTGAAAGGTGTCCGAAGTTTTCTTGGGCATGCCAGTTTTTACCGACGTTTCATACAAGACTTCTCAAAAATAGCCCGCCCAATGACTCACCTGCTTGAAAAAGAGACTCCATTTTTCTTCTCAAAAGAGTGTATCGAATCCTTTAATACACTTAAAAGAAAATTGACCGAGGCTCCAATTTTGATTGCTCCCGACTGGGACTTGCCCTTCGAACTCATGTGTGATGCAAGCGATTTTGCAATTGGGGCAGTCCTAGGGCAACGAAAGAACAAGCATTTCCAACCAATTCACTATGCCAGCAAAACCATGACTGAAGCTCAAGCACACTACACTACGACCGAAAAAGAATTACTTGCCGTAGTGTATGCTTTTGAGAAATTTCGGTCGTATCTTGTTTTGTCTAAGAGCATAGTGTATACCGACCATTCTGCTATAAAGTATCTCTTCGCTAAGAAAGATGCTAAGCCAAGACTGATGCGGTGGATCCTTTTGCTCCAAGAATTTGATGTTATCATCCGAGACAAAAAAGGAGCAGAAAATCTGGCCGCCGATCATCTTTCCAGACTTGAGAACCCTCATCAAGATAAACTCGAGAACAAGGAAATCACTGAAACATTTCCTCTCGAAACTCTTGGATCGGTTGCTCTTCGTGCTGATAGTACCCCATGGTTTGCAGATTTCGCAAACTACCATGCGGGGAACTTCGTTGTCAAGGGAATGTCATCCCAACAGAAAAACAAGTTTTTCAAAGATGTCAAACACTACTTCTGGGATGACCCCTTCTTATTCAAAATCTGTGCGGATCAAATGATCCGGCGGTGTGTGCACGGCAAGGATCTCATCGACATTCACGAAAGCTATGCCACAATGGACCCACCGGGGGACATCATGGTGCAAATCTCACCGCCAAAAAAGGTCTTTGATGCCGGATTCTTTTGGCCTTCAATATATAAAGATGCACACATTTGGTTAAAAATTTGTGAACTCGTGCCAACGATAAGAAAAATTTCACAAAAGGGATGAGAATGGGTGGGGGGGGGGGGGGAGGGGGGGGGGGGGGGGGGGGGGGGGGGGGCCTCAAAATTCCATCCAAGTTGTGCAATCTTTGAGACTTTGGGGCCATCGACTTTCAGGGACCCTTCCCATCAACAGAGGCAACAAATACATACTTGTGCGCGACTACTGTCAAAATAGAGTTTGAAGCAAAGGCGCTCCCCACCAACGACGCCGAGTAGTTTGCAATTCTTTAATCCTCTTTGCCAGATTTGGTTGCTACCCCCGTGCCATCATTATTGATCTGAACACATTTTGTGCAATGACCATTTTCAAGGTCATGCTTAAATATGGAGTCACTCATCGTCTCTCCACCGCGTATCATCCCCAGACAAGTGGGCAAGTTGAAGTATCAAATCGTGGTTTAAAAAGAATTCTTGAAAGGACAGTGGGCGAAAATCGTGCCTCTTGGTCAGACAAACTAGATGACTCTCTGGGCCCCTTACGTACAGCATACAAAACACCCAACGTGTGAGACTGTCCGTACAAGCTTGAATATGGAAAGGCATGTCATCTACCGATTTGAGTTAGAGCACAAAGCATAACTATGACTTGGCCCTTTAAAAAATGTCAAACGTTGATCTCCAAAACAGTGGGTGATCAACGCAAAATTCAACTCAATGAATTAAGTGAACTGCTGCGTGATCATGAGTCCTACAAAAATTCATGATCTACAAAGAGAAAACTAAGAGAATTCATGACGCAAAGATCAAAAACCGCGTTTTCAACGTCGGTGATCAAGTCCTCAAGATTGAAAATTTTCTTTGGCAAGTTAAAGTCCCGTTGGTCAGGACCATTTACCATTGTTCAAGGTTTTCCATATGGCACCGTTGAGTTATCTCAAAACTTCGGGCTAAACTTCAAAGTAAATGGTCATCGTCTCAAGCACTACTTTGGAGGTGATATCCCTGCTAATTGATTCCAGACCTCCAAACATTCCCTAATGACAACTGAATTCAGGGAATAGGGTCAAGCTTAGTGACGCCTAAACAAGCGCTTCGTGGGAAGGCCCCCCATCTATATCCTAGTTTATCAGTAGTAGTAGTATGTTTGCGAAGTAAATGAATAAGTTTAATTGTTGTGAGGAGGCTTCTTTGCCACCTTATCCTTTTCCATGTGTTGTGTTTTGTGTTGTAATAGTCCAGGATGTCCTTCCGGATTTTTGAAGTCTCCCGTGCTATTTGTCCGTTCGATCACAAGAGCTTCACAATCCTTCAGCTTCAATTAGAATCCGATATCCTAATCTTAACGACTAAGTTTATTCTTTAAGCATAACTTCATAAACGCTTAGGATTTACGTAGAAACCTTCGTAGACATTAAGGACAATGTTCATTCTTTCCCTAGGATGGGGGGGATATCGATTTGAGTTTAGCGTGCAACCATTGTTATCAACGTAATCCGTTTTTACCACACCAAAATTTCAAAAAAAATTATAAATTATTAAAAATTTCAAAAAAAAAATGAAGTGTTTTGTCACAATTTGACTTCCTGCTGGTAGAATAAGAGTAAATTTTGACTCCTATCGAGCGTGTTTGAGTCTGCTGTTCCTTAACCTTTAGACTAAGCGTTCGCTTGAATATTCGCGAAGGAATGAAAAATGAATAGTGGTTAACTATAGTTGTATGCTAAACAAGGATTATTTGGGAAATCTTTAAGAGATCATAGTTGTGAATTTGTCGCTTTTTCCTCCCATAAGATTCTAACCTGATAATAACAGTTGCTACATTGAAAATTAAACTTAAATATCATAATTTTATATGTAGTATATATAGCAAAATGACATTTAGGATTTAGTTCAAATTCTTATACTTTAAGTTTTCAAAAGACGTTTCCTCAATTTAAAAAAAAATATGAAAAATGAAAAAACATAATAAATATAAACCGTGTTGATAAAAGGTTGCCTGTATCCTTGCCCGGCTCATAACCGATGTTTATAGCCTTCTAAAGAAAAACCCATAGGTAAAAATAATTATCGAGACTTATAAAATTTTGCAAGCAATCTTGTCGACTCACAAACCGATGTTGCAGCCTTCTAACAGGTCGAGGTTACAATTTCGGAAATTAGTTAAATATTAAGTGAATAAAAATCTCTTTTTTGATAATTCTAATATGCTTTTGAACTTTTGGCTCTTATAATTTTATAAGCTATGTGCTTACGAGAAACCTGAGAGTTTTTGAAACCTAAGGTCCGTGAGTCCCGATACTAGTCTCTGTGGGGTGTCAAAAGCCTGGTCACTTAACCGCAAAATTTGGGATTGCCGAACGACAGTCGCAACATGGGAATGAATCTCGCCTTCAAACTCATTATTCTCGGGTGGAACGTGAAACATAGAATGTTACAAACATTGATCCATGGTTGAAATTCAAAGTAGCACATACACCTAAGATATAAATTGTCGGGAGTGAAAAGTTTACAAATTGCAAATATGGGTAGTGTTAGCATCTTAACTCATAATTAAACTAGCGATTCGTTTTAAAGCTGGTTTGGATAAGTAAACGTCGGGAACGATGAATGTAATGCCTTTTTGGAGCATTCTCGGATCGAAATGCATCTTGTTCTATGATCCCTTAAAGTTATTAAATAACGAAAGTCCAAAACGTTCTAGTTAGTTGATTAATGAAAAATAAAAAATACAAAAAAGATGTTAAAATATGGTGTACATAATAAAAAATTGATAAAGACGGGATTTTCAAAACTTATGATTCTTTAAACTTCCTCGGATGAACACTTAGCTACTTTTTCGAAGTAATGTCAGGGTGTTCGAGATTCTAGTTGTTCCAAATGCTTACTTCCTAGCATGCGTGAGGACAACGGCATACCTTAGTAAGGGTGATTTTGGTATGTGTTTAATTACACATACCTTTTACCTTTAAAAACGAGCTAAAATAACCAAAAACGGACTTAAAATGCCAAATATATGCTTGTTTTGCTAATTGTGTTGTGCAGGAACAGATATCTAAGAAAAAGAAAAAAAAACGAAGCCAAAACGACAAAACCGAACACGGAATGGAAAAGCAGGAAAAAGACAAAGTCAAAGTCCAAGCCCAAGTGTAGAAAAGTCAACCCAAGTCAACCCCGAAGCCAAAAGTCAAGAAAAACAAGTTTAGGACTAAACTTGTTTAAAAAACCCCTAAAATTAAACTTGTTTTAAAAAAGAAAAAGAAGAAAATAAATAGATGGCCGAAATCTTCCAACTTGCAAAGAAATACCACAAGGGCTAAGTCTGCCAATCTCCCAAAGATGTTACTAACAAGGACGTGTACTGCAACATCTTACATAACCCTTGGGGGGTTAATTTGCCAAGTCCCAAAACTCTCATTAACCAAGGACGAAAATTGCAAACGATGTTATAACTTTGAGGGACCATTCCTGCCTAAACCCCAAACTTCACCCCCTGTTTTAAAAGTCACTGTATATCTTCTTCGTTTCTTTCCCGCCAAATCCCCATACCCCACCTCTGCCACCTCGTTGACCTCCCACAATACTCCAAACCTTTTACAATCTTAAACCCCACCCCCCCATATGGGTTTGCCAAGTGTGCAACCAAAAACCACCAAAAATCAACAAAGTTGAGAAAATTCGACTTGGGCAACAGGTGAATGGAGGCCATGATTTGGTTTCTCTGCCACACTCTCACAACAAACACCTATCATTTGTGTGTCTTCAAAGAAGCACACCAAGAAAAGAAGACAAAAGTGCAAACCCTAGCTCGATTTTTACTATATAAGACTTTGTAAGCCCTTTGTGGCAAGAGAGTAGTTTTTTAGTGTTTAAAAGTTTTAGTGTATTAAGTTTTCAGCTTAGTTCTTCAATGTACTTGTACTTCATTTTTTTATGAAAATTCAGTTAAGTTTTATATTTATGTTCTAAATTACAAATGTCTCTTAAAAACCTTTAAGCTTTCTTTTAAGCATACTTTATAACCTGTTTCTAAACTATTTTACAAAACTTTAAGAAAAATTCAAAAGAAAAACAAAGTTACTGTTGGATAAAGCATATGGATGAATGAGCAATTTGGGATGGCTCATTGGGTTTGCTTAGTTTAAGCTTATTTATAAGCTTTGGGTAAGTTTAGAGCTTCTTAGGGAATTCAAAAATCCTGTTTAAGCAAGGATTAAGGTACACCTCTTTTTAAACTTTTGCTTTAAAGTTACTGTAGCAAATAGCTTATTTGTGCTGATTCTTAGCTTAAGTTTGTATTTCTTAGTTGTTTATGCTATATTTATGTTTGTTAATGCTAAACTATACTTGATTCTAAAAATCAATGCTTAAATCAGTTTGTATAAGCTCTAAAATTTGTTTTTAAAATATAAAGGGGTGTTTGGGTTAAGTGTAAAAACGGGTCAAAACAAGTGTGGTATGGGTATGGGGTCAAAAGTTAGAGTTTAGCTTAAGAATTTTAGCTGTTTAAGCCTGTTTTTTTTTCCAACATTTTTTTCAGTCAAAACCTATTTTTCAAGTGTTTGCAAGTACCTTTTGAAACTGTGGTTTTTAAAAAAAAGCTACAAGTGCTTATTTGGATAAGCACTTGGAATCTTGAGTTGTGGCTTAAAAAAGAGGGCATTAGTGTGGTTTATAACAAGCTGGTCAATAACCCTTTGGTCATTTGACTTGTTGAGTCAACCTACCAAAATTTTAAGTGTCATTTTTATAAAAGCTAAAAGCCCTTTTTCATTCTCTAAAATCAGCAGGATTATTAGTGTTTTAGAAGCTTAAAATTTGTGCACAAGTTCTTTTCCTTGTGTTCTTTAACTGTTTTAACTTAGTTTTGTTATTGGCTTATTGACAGTCTTAAAATAAGCTGTCAAATTAAGCCTTTTTTATCTATAGATTTCCCCTGGTGCTAAAGGGATAACTTTAAGAAGCCCCACCCATCTAGCTTTATTAATTGAACTTAAGCCCTAGCGTTTGGCTTACTTAAGACCCATAACTCTTTCGAAAAAGCCCTCTTTGTTTCCATCCTAAAAAGAGGGGCCCTTTTGATAGCTTAATTTTTAAGACTCAAAGAAGCCCTCCCTTACTGTTGTTGCTTACTTAGTTTAAGGATTGCGCATTTTCACTAGCTTATTAAGTTTAACCTAACTCAGTTAGCTTATTCTTGTCTAAGTAGCTTATTTTGTTTGGTAGTTTGTGTGTATGCTTATTTTTCTTATTTCTTTGCTTAATTGAGTGCCAACAGTCAAGAAGGCTTAGCTCTCTTTTGCTTTTAACTTTGTTAAAGTCTTTCTGTCTTTTCAGTTTAAGCCCTTTTTCCCCAGCTTAATTAGTTTATAACATTTTAGTCCCTAGCGCTTATTTTAGGCTAGCTTAGGAACCTCTTAAGCTTATTTTCAGTTTAGATCTAGCTTAAGTGTCCAAAAATTTCCAAGAACTTAGCTTTTTTATTAGCACTTGAGCCCAGCTTTTAGCGTTCTGTCAACCTTAAAGCCCCATTTAAAGCTTATTCATAAGCCTTTTAGAAAAAGAAAAGTTTTGAAAGTTGTTAAGCTCATCAAGCTAACAACCTTTGGTTCCAAAAAGTTTTTTTCACAAACAAAAGGGGAAGACCCCCCAAAGGGGGGGTGGGAAAAACCCCCCCCCCGAGTGAAGCAGAGACTGAACCCGGGTCTCAACCCTCGATACATTCCCCTCTTTATAACACCCACAAACATACACCGCTGCGCCCTTGGGACTATTTTCATTAAAGTCCAAGCGGTTTATTATTAAGGGTGTTTTTTGCCTTTTTAGGTCCTATAAAGCTGTTTTACAGCTTATTTTCGGGCTTATTATAAGCCAATTTTTAGCTTTCTTATTTTTCGTAGGATAATTTATAGAGTCTAGTGTTTTAGGTTAAATTTCAGAATTTTTAAAAGTCGTTTAGTAATTTTTATAATTTAATTTAGTTAAAAGTTTAAAAATTCATAAAAAATACAAAAAATTATCAAAAGGAAATTTTTTCTTTTTTAGAAAATTTTCTTAGTCATATAGTTGTAGTAAAAATATAAAAACGTTCATAGGGTTCAATTTTGTGTAACTTTTTATTTTTAAAGAACGGTGTCGGGGCGGTGTTTGGTCTTGACTAACATCTGTTTTTGGTCAAACGACCTCCGTTTTCAGTCTAGTCTTTTTCATTCTTCGTTATTTGTCTCCTAGAGTAGTTTAGAAGCAAAAATTTCTTCGTAGGGTTAATTTTGAAGATTTTAGGTTTTTAACCCTTTGTTCGGGATTCGTGCTATCGTTTTCTAGCTTATTTTCATAATTTTTAGGTTTTTCTTAAACGTTTTTGTTTATCATTGTTTAATTTAACTTTCCACACTCTCAAATCATTTCTCTCCTTCAAACTCAAATCTTCCGACTGTATCAATTTTCCAGCACAGCCTCATTGGGGATTAACGACCCGGGAAAAGTCTATACTGCTCCTGGTTTTGTTGATTGTTGTTGTTTTTTAGACTTTATATAATTTTATATATTTTATTATATATTATATATATATAGTTTAATTGAATTTTAACAAATCAAGTAGTATGTAACTCTTGCATGGTACGAACCATGCTTTCGTTTGAAGAACACCAGCAAGAAAAAAAAAGTTTTATGAACATGTAATTTGTTGTTGTTCAACCAGTTGATTATAACATAGACACTATGTTAGCCTTAAAATATTGAGTCGAACATGAAGTTCGTTCATTATGTATTTAAGTCTCGGTCAATCAATTAGTTAACGTTGTAATAGGAAAGTATCAGGAATCGGGCTCAATAGTTAATCTAATATTGTATATGTTTCGGGTTTAATCCCAAGCAAAACCCGAGCCCGGGTCCTAGTCAAATATCCTGAACATCACTTAATGTGTCGGGGTATATAAGTAACCTTTCCTCTTTGGAAAAGGAGTTGATTTCATAATAAACATTTCACTTTTCTATTTTCTCTCCCATTAAGATTCCGCATTAACATATAGTATTCATAATCAGTGTTTCTATATAGTCAACTGTATTTATACATCTTGGCTATCATCCTTAATAGGCTGCAAAGATCTATTCATAAGGGACTCACAAGGGTGGATTCGTGATTCATTTATGGTTAAAAAGAATCAAATTCGTGGCTAGTTTTTTTTCCGAAAAATATACCAAGAAAAAATCAGATTTGATCTTTGTTTGTGGTTAAAGATGTTAAAGACTTTTACACTCGGGCTTAGAACTATCCCTTGCATCATTACTAGGTGGTTTTAACATCATTTCGTAGCTTTCAAGAAAGTTTGAAAATTTTTTCTTGGCTGCGTTTTGTCTAACTGAA
The DNA here is from genome assembly GCA_026074375.1 of Tanacetum coccineum. Lineage (NCBI taxonomy): Eukaryota > Viridiplantae > Streptophyta > Magnoliopsida > Asterales > Asteraceae > Tanacetum > Tanacetum coccineum. Next base: position 35,220 of record BQNB010001510.1, read on the forward strand.
AGGGTGTTCTTCATTACGTTTTGCTCTCACTGCGTTTTGGTCATTGCGTTTTGCTCTCATTGCGTTTTGGTCATTGCGTTTTGCCTACTGAAGACCCTTTATCAAAGTAAATCTCAACGTTATGCTGCCCAAATCGCAACAAATCTTGCGTTTTGCCTAGAAGATCTTGCGTTTTGTTCATTGCGTTTTGCCTCAAGATCTTGCGTTTTGTTCATTGCGTTTTGTCTCAAGGTTGCGTTTTGCTCATTGCGTTTTGCCTAGAAGGTTGCGTTTTGCTCATTGCGTTTTGTCTCAAGGTTGCGTTTTGCTCACTGCGTTTTGCCTCAAGATTTGACTGCATTTTGCCTAAGGCTCTTCACTGCGGTAAGGTCGATCCGCGCATCAGGTGGTATTTGACCGAATTTGGGAATCTATTAATCATTGTCTAAACATAACAAAACATCAAATCAAACAACAAACAAAGGACTTAAAAGGACTAATCATTCAACAAACACACATTAACATCAATCGATTATTCATTCACGGTTTGTCTATTGATTTTGTAAAATCCCGTTAATTTACTTATCGGTTTTAATCATAGACGTGTAAAATCCCGTGAACGTGAATTGCATACAAGACCACAACTTCAATCACATCATATCCACTTAAGATCCAACAACTTTCACACTTCATAATACATATTCATTCATTCATCATGTCTACTCCAGTCAACACATCCTCAACAGATAGGTCTAATGCACAATAATATCATTACTCAGTAGGTTCAAAAGATACGATCCTCCACCAAAGTGGACAGGAAGATATTTTCATCATGGAGGATCAACGTTTTCTATGGTACTTTGACACGAAAACCAACTGGTGAGGGACTGTGAAAATGCAATACTATAATGGTTCCCCTACGTTGCTTCTACTGTACTAGTTCAAGTTGTTGCTACAATGGAAGGTAATCCTGCAATACAACAACATACAATAATTGAAACAGTATTGAACATGACTCTAGAGAACAAAGAACACTTTCTGTCTGAAAAAGAAGCAATTTTCTTGCTTTTAACTGGTATTGGAGATGATATCTATCTCCCACTGTTTGATGCTATTGTAAAACCAGCGTATCGAGATGTGGATAGCCATTGAAAAGGCTTGCAACAGGGTGAATCATTGATAGGTACAAGATGTAAAAGACAAATTCTATTCTCGGAATTTGGGAAGTTTACTTCTCGAGATGGAGAATCAATGGAGTCGTATTACTCACGGTTTTATAAACTGATGAATGAGTTGACAAGGAACAACTTGCAAGTTACTACAATGCAAGTAAACGTTCAATTTCTTCAACAACTTCAACCAGAATGGTCAAGATTTGTGACGGTTGTCAAGCAATCAAAAGAAAAGAGACCACCATTCATATCACACACTTTTTTGACATTATGAAGCAGTACAAAATGAAGTCAATGATATCCGTGCTGAGAGAATAGCCAAAAGTGCAAATCCATTAGCACTTCTTGCGGCTGCTCAACCATATTCAGATAATTACTATCAAGCACCAAAACCTCAAAGATCTAATGCAACATCATCTTCTACAAGACCTAGTGCATCTACCAGACACAAAGGCAAAGAGATCGCCAAACCAGTTACACCTCAATCTGAGTCAGTGTCTGAAGAAGACAGTGATCCTGAACATGCTCAGAGAGATAAGGATATGCAAAAGAATTTGGCACTCCTTACAAAGTATTTCAAAAGGCTCTACAAACCTACCAACAACAACCTTTGAACTTCTTCAAAAATCCAGGAACAAGATCTGTGAATTGATACCACACCAAGGTTATAACAACGAAATTCCTGTTGTTAGGTAGTTTGGGAATCAAAGGGAAATAACAGTTGTTGGATTAGGGAAAAATTTAGGCAGTCCGGTGTGCAACCAAGCAGGGATACAGTGCTTTATCTGAAGGGATTTGGCCACTATGCAAAGGAATGCAGGAAGCCAAAAGGTGATTTAAGTTAAAGAACTACTCGTATCACAAGGAAAAGATGATGATGAGCAAACAAGCCTGAACAGGTGTTTCCATTGTAAGCTGAGCAAGCTGATGGGTAGGACACGGATGAAGAGATTGATGAAAGGAATTGGAAGAATATTAAAGTTTTATGCAATAATTCTGGAGGTATTACCTGAAGGAATCCAGTCTATTGATTAGCCATTGGAACAGGTACAAAACCATGATGAAAATAATGTGTTTACAAATGAAAGACGACATTCTGAGCAACCTGAATCCATTAATGACACTATATGTTTTGGAAAGAAGGATGATAGCAATGTCACTCCTATTTCATCAAAATATATGTAATAATGACTAAATAGGTTGACCAAAATTGCTCCAGAATGTCTGCATGAGTCGTGACTTCGCTTGCTTGCTAATTTAATTGCAAATTTAACTCTTGATACTGAGGAAAACAAAATTTTTTTAAAGCAATTAAAGAAAGCAAATGCATCATTGACTCAAGAACTAGAGGAGTGCAAAACTAACCTTGATAAGACTAGTAGGGCTCTGGGGGAGGCTACTAGTTGTCGGGGATAGTTGTATTATTGCACTTCAGAACAAACAGAATGGAATTGAGAAGTACATAGCCTTAATGACGGACGGATTTTGATTATGGAAAATACTTCAACAATGTTAAATGATTACTTAGGATTATTAAAGCTATAAGACATTGAAATTAAAAGAAGGTTTGAAAACAAAAGCCTATTGAAATTTCTGTTCTCAATCAGAATACACAATGATGTAGTCAAATGCGTCTTTTGTACAATTGTCACAATGGATGTGGAAGTTATCTCAAGAGTAAACAAGGTCATTTCGGCTTTTATAGGTTAAGGAAGAGAAAGATATTGACAAGATGATTGAATGGACAAAAACATTTAAAGTTTTTGAAATGAAATTATTTATACTAGTTATTAGTCCAATTCAGAACATTCATCTGTGAGCACCCAATGATCGACATATAATGGTAGGTCCCTACCTCTTGCCTAATCCATGGTACCTCCAGAATAGCTCTTTCTGATATGCCCTGTGGTATGAGATCCCATATGGATACTTCTAATCTTGCAATCAGATTTGCACCCAATAGGGAAGAGACCAGGACTCTTGCTAATGATGAGTTAGATCAAATTGAATAAAGATTATTGAAGCACTATGATTACACAAGACATAATAGTCTTTACGAAATTTTCAAAAGCACCCTCACTGGAGTATCTTTTATCAGTTGGATCGAGCAAAAGTATTAGGAGGACAATGTGGAGAAAATCGTTTGTTAGAACAAACTTAACATTGCTAAAAACGTTGCCTTTCTACCGTTTCGAAATCCATTAGTAAAAGTAGACAAGTTTTTAACGACATGACATTAACATCAACATTTAGAGAAATTGTTGATCAAGCTTGGTTTAAACATACTAGTGATTATTTCTCGGGTGCCAATGCTGAAGATATGGAAAGTTTTGATAAAACCTTATTAATGCCTCTTTCCATACAAACTCAAATTGATAGTTTTCGTTTTAACATGAACTTAAAACAGGAAATGCATGAAGATTAGAGTACGTTAAATCCCTTGAAAAGTGGTGTGACGAAACTTAAATCTGAAAAAGGCTGATTTTTCAATCATATATGATTCTACTTCTCGAGGTGTATGGTCTAGAGGATGTTACATGTTCATATTTGCATTCTCTGTCATGATTTTAAATGCTTATGCGGAAATTGACATGAAATGTATCTTCATAAAGTCAAAGATTGTGAATGTCTTGAAAAAAATGCTTTCGAAAACAAACTGAATCTGTTAACAAAGAAGTTCATAATAAGCTTTTAAAGAGTTTTGCTAAACTAGAAAACCACTCGATTTCTCTTGAAATTTGATCCGCTCAGACTACACCTTAAAATATATACAATATAATAAAATATCAAATATATAGTAAGGATAGTCTGAAAGCAGAGTCAATGATACCGAGAAGTAGTATAGAGTTTTCCCGGGTCGTAAATCCCCAACGAGGCTGGAATGGTAAATCGATACGAATGAATTGATGATTTGAATTGAGAATCAAATGATTTTGATTTTTAACTAGATAAACTAAAATTAATTAAAGAAAACTAAAATTATTCTACGGGAAACAAGCAGTGGAAAATGGGAATCTTAAATATACTACGGGGAACAAAAATAGTTATACGGATAAATACCTAAACTACGGGAGCATAAATAATGGCAAATGAAATCCTAAGAAATCTACGGGGAACATAGTTAGGCTAAAAATACTTAACTAGAATAATTAAAACTAATAAACTAAATTAAACATGCAATTATAGACTACCGGGAATTAAATTATAAGCTAAAACTAAAAATTACAAAAATAAAGTTATAAAATTAATTTTAAAATTTAAATAAATTAAAAATATTCTAACTTAAAAGAAAATGTAAAAAATTTCAAAATCGGAGTTAAAAAGCGAACAAAACGGTAAGAAACGAAAAAGTCGAACTCGTAAACGAGCCCGGAACTGAAATTTGGGCAAAAATCACCCTACACAAGTTTTATTAATTTTCCTACAAACTATTTGATTAAAGAAAATTTTCTAAAAAAGAAAAATAATTTTTTTGTTAATTTTTGTATTTTTTATGAATTTTCTAAGATTAAAAACTAATTAAAACTAATTAAATATAAAAAGTCAGAAAATATAACTATAAAAAATCTGAAAAAATCAGATTAAATAAAGAAAAAGTTAACAAAACTAAAAATGTAAAAATGCCCAAAAGTTACTGTAGCAATTAAAAGTAATTAAGCTAATTAAAATAAACCCTAAATTAAATTAATTTAATTAATTAAAGTTAACTATACTAACTAACTAGGACTAACAGTGAAAGGGTTTGAGGACTAACAGAGATAGTGGGCCTAACGGGTAGGTACTAACAGAATTAACTAAGAAATCCTAAAATTACACTAACAGTCCCTAAAAGCTAACCCGACTTAAAAACTAGTCCTAAATTCTAAAAGTGCTTATTTCTAAAAACTCAGAAAAGCAAACTTACTAAGCAACTTATGGGGAGCATTTTTAATAAAGGCACTTGTGTCTAAGTGCTGAAATCCACTAAATAAGCCAGAAATGTGGCTTTTCTTTGACAGAAACTCAAATAAGCTTAAAAGCTCTTTTAGTTTTCTTTTTAAGCTACAAGTCACTCAAATAAGCTGAAAACCTAAGTTGCTTAAAATAAGATAAGGATACTATGTAAGGACTAAAAACTATAGAATTAAGCCCTAAAATTAAGCTAAATTAAATAAGCTAAAACAAGAAATATTAATCAAAAAAAAGTTTACAAGTACTCATTTATCCTAAGATTAAACTGACCTAATAAGCTAATAAAGGTGAAAAGCTGCTAAACCTAAAAGATTACCCTATAAGCTATACTAAAAAGCAAGAAAAAACTATTGCTTAATGTAAAATAAGCTAGATATGAGGGGCTGAAAATTGGCCTCCGCACCAGGGTTTACATTGCAACAGCAATGAGGGCTTTTGGGCTTAAGCCAAATAAGCCAAAAAGGCTTAATTTTTGAAAACAACCTCAACCAGTATTTAGAGAATGGGAAATGAGCTTAAGCACAAAAAAATTGCTTTTAAAACAACAATAATAGCTGCTGATTCAGGATGGAAAAGAAGGCTTTTTTATTTTTGAAAATGACATTCATTCCCTTATGCAGTTTTGACTTACAAAGGTCAAACGACTCAAAAGGGACTTTTGCAAACTGATTGTAAAACACTCAAATGCCAACAATTTGCACCCTTACTCAGGATCACAATGGCTTAACCAAATAAGCCATTGTAATCTCCTTTTAAAAACTAACAGTTTCAACAATGTTTGTAAAAACTTTGGAAAATAGATTTTAACTAAAAACTTAAGCAAAAGAGACTTAAATTAAGCTCAAACACCTAAGATAAAGTTAACTTAATGACCACAACCCATGTCATCACCATTTTCACCCGTTTTAGCCCTTAACCCAAACACCCCCTTATTTTCAAAAATCTTTTTAACAAAATGTATTTGACTCAAACCTGAACTAATTAGGTAATTCCATGATTAATGAGCTGAGTTAAGAGCCAAATAAGACAAGTTAAACAGATTTAAACATATAACCTTTAACCTTTTGATTTCAACAGTAGCAAGGCAACGAAATTTTTCATAAATCTTGAAAATTAAAGAAGAAGTGACAATATTACAAAGTAAACATTCTGAAAACTTAAGATTACAATTTTTTAACTTAAAAGTAAAAGAAAAGAGCTAGTAAAAAATAATGTGTCGTCTTCGGCTTTGTCTTTTCTTCCTTTTATAGAAGTCCAAGGCTTCCTTCTTCTTCTTGTTGTGTTTGTTGTGTGTGTACAAAACCTCAGCATCAATTCCCAGCCCTAGGATCACACTTGTGTTTGTTTATACTCATTTTCGGCCATGGATTTTTCTTGGGTTGAGGGGGATTGCCAAGGTGGCAGTTTAAAAGGTTAGTGGGAGTGGGTTTAAGGTTAGGACTGGATTTAGGAGGGGTTGGGTAAAAGATTGGGTGGTAACATGTGATGGTGAAGGTTTTGAGGTGGTGGCGGGAAAGGTTAAACCGGGGGAGCGTTTATTGGTTCACAGGTTTTTAAAAGTTTGAAAAGAACAAGAAGAACCCCTCGGGTTTCATCTCCTTGCCATTTCGTTTGTTTCTTTTTTTTTTTTTAGTTATATACGAGTTTGGAAATTGGCAATTTGGGCCCTTGTGTTTTAATCAAAAGGATTTAAAGAAGGAAATGGTGAATTGCAGTTTCGGCCCTTGTGTTTTATAAAGAGATAAAAGTTTTGGAAACTTGCAAATTCAGTCCCTTATATTTTTAAAACACTTTTTCTTTTTACAAACATTTTTAAACTTGACAATTTAGGTCCCCAGGGTTTATAAAAAATGGTATTGGGCCAGTAATGGGCTTGGGTTATGTATTGGGCCCAACTGGGTGTGTTTGGGCCCAATAAGGGTCAGGCTTGTGTTATTGGGCTTTTTAAGGCCCAATAAGGTTTGGGTGGGTTTTGTGTGTACACTGGCTGAGATTGGTTTGTTCAAGGGCTAGGATCGGGTCTTCAAAGTCTTCATAGTCTCTGTCAATTGCACACAAATGGGCTGTTGTCATTGATTGAGGGCCCATTTGGTCTTCACAGTCTTCGTTAATATACTATTGGGCTTTCCCGGCCCATCAGATGGGTTGAGATTGCAACCAATAGTATTCTTCAATTACGGCTTTGGTTTTGACTGTTGATTTGTTGAGTTGACTTTTGACTTTGACTTTTCTGGTCTTTGGCTTTGCTTTGGCTTTGTCCTTCACAGCTCTTCCATTCCGAGTCCGGTTTTGTCGTTTTGGCTTTGTTTTTCGTCCTTTTCTTGGTTATCTGTTCCTGCACAATGCAATTAGCAAAACAAGCATATATTTGGCATTTTAGGCCCGTTTTTGGTTATTTCAGCTCGTTTTTAAAGGTAAAAGGTATGTGTAATTAAGCACATACCAGGAACCTAAAAACCCTAAATTAACAAAATTAAGTCCAACAATGATCTTTTTAGTTTTTATAAGTTTTAATTGACTAAAAAGCTAGAACAAAGAAAACTAGACCAAAAACAAAGGAGACTAGGGCTTGAAAATTCTAAAAACGTGAACGGGTTTCAATCCCGTTCTTTTAAAAAACAAAATTTTGAAATTTTAACCCTACGAAAGCAAATCTAATTTTCCTAGGTTCTAAATGTTAAAAGAAAATTTTCTAAAAAAGAATTATATTTTTTTGACTTTTATATAATTTTTTATGAATTTAAAACGATTTTAATGAAATTAAATGTTTAAAAATACTAAACTATTTATAAAAATTCTGAAAAAAATTGCAAAAGTAGATTGAACAATGTGGAATCTAAGAAAAAAAACTCGGAAACACAGCTTATCAAATAAGCTGTCAAATAAGCTAAAAACGCCTAATAAGCTAAAGGGCCTAAAACGTCTATAAAAGATTTATGTTGCAAAGATAAACCGAAAAAGTCCCCAGGGCACGTTGGATGGTGTGTGTGTCTGTGGGACTTGTGTGTGTAAAGCAAGAGGTCACAGGTTCGAATCCTGCCTCTTGTTTTATTTTATTTTATTTTATTTTTCAAAATTTTCAAAAGCAAAGTTATAAATCAGCTAGAAAGGAACAACTTTTGTAAAAGCTACTTTTTTGTAAACTAGAAAACAAGCTGAAAATGGCTTAAAATGAAACAGATTACACTAACTCTTTTTGGCTTTTTATTCAAAACTTAATAGGCTAGAAAACTAAGATAAGCTAGAAAGTAAATCAAATAAGTTACTAAGACTGACTTCTAACCTAATAAGCTAGTTTAAACAGGAAATAAGCAAGAGAAAAGGCAACAAGCTGAA